>JAJLUF010000076.1:0-39202 GCA_030569995.1 Lachancea cidri
ATCACTCATTGTGTTTATTCGTGATTGGTCTGAAGACTAATGAACGATCCTTCGATGCTGGTAAGTCGGGTAGCCGATTTGGAGCGGCAAATTGCAATGTATGAGAAGCTATTCCAAACTTTTAGCGCGAAATTGGACCATCATTTCAAAAAGTATGACCTGGTTATCAATACTCAACAGCAACAGATTCAGGCATTAAATGATGTAATATCCACACTCCTCAATGATCAATATCGATATTCTGGAATACTACGAGACAAATTGGCCGGTACCCTTGATGGGATAACAACGACAACTGCTTCTCTACAGGAATCAAATGGCGACTCGAATTCACTCCCAAGAGTGGTACCTGATAAAGGGTTTATGCAAGGGCAAGAAGGTGCCATGCTGGAACCTGGTAGTGTTCCAAGCACGTCCGAATCCTTAAATTACGGTAGTAGTGTGAATGTCATGCTGGGAGATATAATTTCACCAGAATCTCTGACCACAACGCCAAATCACCCCAATCTTCCGAGTTTGCCGGTGAAGAGATCATTTCCCAATGCAAACATTGATTACTCGCCCAAAAGAATTAACATCGCCGAGACGCCATCCGATCAAAAGCTGCACGCAGAACAAGGGCACCAAAATATAGCATATGCGAGTTTCAAGAGCAGCACTGAGTTCTCTAGTCTAGATAACGATGTTCCTGAAAAAATTGAGCAAGGAGTTCCAGCAATGAGAGTTGGAGATGTTGACCACACATTCCCGCCAGATGCCAGAAGAACTAATGTAGACAACAGCACCGGTTCACGAATACCGCGGCATACTGAGGACGGAGAGAGCCCTAGCAAAGACGAGGAAATCGATCCTAACGTCAAGGAGGAATTATACTACACATGTGGAGGCCAACGGAAGAAAAGAAAAGTGTTTGTGGGCGAGTTTCGGTTTTTGTCCTCCCCTCAATCCGTAATGGAGATATGGAAAGAATACACGGAAGGTTTTGCTGGTCAACCATCCTTAAAAGACATGGAGCTTACATACCAAACCAGTTGGAGACGTGAACCCGGAGTTAGCAAGAAGTTTTTCCGCCGCAAGGTTTTATGCAAAGCTATCGAAAAAGGCTTATCTCGAGGATATTCTTTGCAGGAAGTTGTCGATATTCTAGAAAAATACAGGTCAACAGATGCTGGGAAGGGGTTACAGCAGCCCATCGGTTGGCTATGTCGTCATTCTAATGTTCCAGATGTTTTTAAATAATACAATTTTACGTGTATTATGTGTATAAAAGTAACCGAGATCTGATGTTACTTCGATTTATCACGTGAATACAATTATCTATATTCCGTTAACAATGATTGAAAATTTTCTATACTTTCTTACCGTTTCTAAGCGATGAGCTGACAAGATACCTGGATATCGAGGAGCTTATCGCTCAAAGTAACTTAAGAAAGCTTTGAAGAGGTCATAATGGATAAGAAGAGAATACATTCTCCTACGGAGAAGGGTATGAAAAGTTCTACAAAGGCTACAACGCCTGTTCCGTCGAAAAAGAAACAGAAAAAGATCAAGAAACTAAGGAAGTCATCATTAAGCAAAGCACAAAAGAACTTTGCTGTTTTTAACAAAGTTGACGAGCATGTCAACAAATATGAAAATCTTCATATCGATCTGAGTGATACTGAGGAAAACAAAAAATCGCATTCGGACTTAGGTTTTATACAGGATAACGAGAAGTCAGACCCGAAAGAAATTCAAGTGGTAGACATTGAGTCAGATAGCGAAGACGCGGATACTGTAGCAGAATGTGACCAAGCAAGCGATAGCCGAGAGGACGGAGATGATGAGAATGACAATGCTCTGGATAAGAATGATGACTTCATTCCGTTTGCTTTAAGTTCCGAAGACGAAGTTGAAAACGAAAACGATAACGATGACGACGACGATGACAATGACGATAACAACATTGAAAACGAAAAGGCGGAGCGAGACGTTAGCGGAGACTACGATTATGATAACTACGATGATGAATATCCAAATGAGGATGAAGTGCGTAAGACAAAGACTCTAAACACGGACTACCCGTGGATATTAAACCACGACCATTCAAAGCAACGAGAGATTGCAG
This sequence comes from Lachancea cidri, assembly GCA_030569995.1. NCBI lineage: Eukaryota > Fungi > Ascomycota > Saccharomycetes > Saccharomycetales > Saccharomycetaceae > Lachancea > Lachancea cidri. The sequence continues at coordinate 2,108 of JAJLUF010000076.1, forward strand.
ATTGGTTGACTTTGGAAATCAAGGATTTCGTTGCGTACATTTCACCAAGTCGTGAGGAAATTGAAATACGTAACCAGACCATTTCTAAAATTCGAGAAGCCGTCAAACAACTATGGCCGGACGCGGATTTGCACGTGTTTGGGTCGTTCGCGACAGATTTGTATTTGCCTGGCTCCGATATCGACTGTGTTATCAACAGTAGAAGTGGTGACAAAGAAAACAGGAATTGTCTTTACTCGCTCGCAAGTTTCCTGAAAAGAAGAAAGCTTGCAACGCAAGTTGAGGTTATTGCCAAAGCACGCGTGCCCATCATCAAGTTTGTGGAGCCCGAATCTCAGATACATATCGATGTTTCTTTTGAAAGGATAAATGGATTGGAGGCAGCAAAGATAATACGTGGGTGGTTGCAGCATACACGGGGGCTGCGTGAGCTGGTATTGATTGTTAAACAGTTTCTCAGTGCCCGCCGTCTGAACAGTGTCCACACGGGAGGACTTGGTGGGTTCAGCATTATTTGCCTTGTCTATTCATTTTTGCAATTGCATCCTCGAATCATAAGCGGTGATATCAATTGTATGGAGAATTTAGGTACTCTTGCAATTGACTTCTTCGAACTTTACGGTAAAAACTTCGGTTACGATGATGTTGCTATATCAGTTTCCGAGAGTCATGCCTCTTATTTACCAAAATATGATTATCCAAACTTGCAAAATCCTAGAACATCGTTCGCTTTGGCAATACAGGACCCTGGAGACCCTGACAATAATATAAGTCGTGGAACTTTTAATGTTAGAGACATCAAAAAAGCTTTTGCAGGAGCATTCGATCTGCTTACGAATCGTTGCTTCGATCTCGATGCGGCTACTTTCAAAGACCGGTTGGGTAGAAGTATCTTGGGTAATGTGATAAAATATCGTGGGAAACAAAGAGATTTCAAGGATGAGAGAGCGCTTGTAGTGAATAAAGCCATTGCTGAAAACGAGCTTTACCATCGCAAACGTGGCACAATAGTGCACGAAGATATTTTCACTGATGTAAGTGATACTGAAGAGCAGGAAAGTGACATATACAAGGTTGAAGAGCCACAGAGGAAAAAGCAGAGAAAGAACAAACCGGCAGTTTCTAAAGAAAAGATAGATAATCAAAACAATAAAGCCCAACCTAGCAGAGCTGACAAGCAGTTCGTGGAGGCCTCAAAAAAGTCAACCTTGAAAAAGACGGAAGATGGGTCTTTGCAGAAATCAAAACTTCCTCTGGATAGAACGGTAGAAGGTTTTATGGGCATAAAGGATGATGACGACGATGACGAAGACAGCTATAATCCCACTGCTACGGCTCCCTTGGAAGCTGACGACAATGTCGAGCCCGAGCAAGGATCTCGAGCCGACATCAGAAAGAAATCTGTTGACGCGCAGACAAGACGTGATTATTGGTTGAGTAAAGGTCAAGCATTATAGCTAAGTATGCTAAAATACATAGTGTGTTATAAAACTGGGCGAGTTACATTACCCCCGCATTTCAAATTTCAAGACTCACCTTTTTGCGGAGTTTCTTCGTTTCGCCTTTCTTCTTCTTGTTCTTGATTCGAATCTCACTGCTATTTTTCCTTATATCTTGCCACCTCTTTATATCTTCTTCACTGGTCGGCTGCGCAAACCAGCATGTGCCCTTGACCTCTTTGACGAATTTCTCAAGACATAGATGTTTGTTACTCTCTCTGCTTCTGGACTCATCTGCCTGAACTACGATGGAATCTTTGGCACGAGCATAATACCTAAAACCTTTTTCCAGCAGCTGATTCCTAACTTCCTGTGGTATCCAAGCACACTTCGAGAAGTTTTGAAGTGTCAAAGTGCACTTGCTATTAACTTTGTTCACGTTTTGTCCCCCGGGCCCGCTTGACCTGTCGAAGTGAGCAGAGAACACAGATTTGGGCACAGACTGCGCCGAAAGAAGCATTAGCCATTCTTCGGCTGATAAGCTGCTTTTTGAGGAGAGTCTTGCCACCCTGAAGAAGCTCATCGTTCATAACAGACCGAGCCCTAGAAGGAATGATGAGAAATAACAGATGCGGCGTTTCCAATCCATCGGCTTGGCCAAGGTCACGTGAAATCATCTCTCTGGATGGGCACCCGTGCTGCGAAGCACGATTACACGTCCATAGCGCTAGATACTCTTTTCCAGCACCTAGGAAAGGAGCACACAGTGCCCAATTACCATAGTCGTGGCTCTTGTTACAATGTTGATATAAACATGAAAAATTGTGTCATCGTCCCCGATATATGGATTAAAACAGCCTAGAAGCAAAGAATAAGCAACCAAAAAAATTACCCTGAATCACATAGGTCGTAACTAGACCACCATTGATTCAGCTAAGAGCTAAGATGTTGTATTTACATTCTTATTCTTCTCTCGATAGTCTTTGGCACCTTCAACTATTCGTATAAACGTACATATAAGCCAAAATTTTTTTTTTTACTCGAAAGGGGAATGGATATAGACAAAGCGTGTTTCAAGTTGTCTGCTTAAAGAGATAGCGAGTTATAGAGACTATCAATAGGGAACATTATACCAATAAGATGTCTCTGTCAGCTGCAGCCAACGGCATATCTGATAATGATTTCCAAAACATTGGACCGGCTCCTAGGCCTCCAGGAGCAGCTTTCAACAAAACAAAACCGATCACGAAATATCCTAACCAGCTTGATCTGAGGGATAGAACGCCTGGTGCGCGAACAGGAGGCAGTGGACACAAGAAAAGTGGATGGGTATCATATAAAGATGATGGACTGTTGTCATTCTTGTGGCAGAAAAGATTCATGGTGCTGAGCGACTCGTATCTGACGCTTTTCAAGAACGAACCCACCAGGCAAAATGAAGATCCGGTGTTACAAATGCCACTAACAACTGTTGTTAGCGTTAGTCGTACGCAGCTGAAACAGAATTGTTTTGAAGTGGTGCGCAGCAGCGATCGTAATTCATCGGCCTCATCGTCTTCAGCTGGAAGCAATGGCAGCAACTCCGACAATAGTAGGAGATCTATATATATTTCTACCAAGACCGAGATCGAGCTGCATACCTGGTTAGACGCGATTTTTGCCAAGTGCCCTCTCTTAAGTGGAGTATCATCACCTACTAATTTCACACACAAAGTCCATGTTGGGTTTGATCCAGAGACCGGTAGTTTCGTTGGGATGCCCTCGAACTGGGAAAAACTGCTCAAGCACTCCAGGATCACTGGTGAGGATTGGAACAATAATTCAGCTGCTGTTATCCAGGTTTTACAATTCTACCAAGAGTACAATGGTGTGGGACCGGCGCCCAACAATTCCTCTACTTCCAGCTTAGCTCGCCCGAGTCCACCTCAGCAGAGCTCGGCTGGTGTCATAAAGCCAGCTGCGGATCTCGTTCCCCAAAGGAAACCACCTACTCCACCTGCAGCTCAAAGCCGTCCAAAATTGCAAGTCTCGACTTCTCAGCAGCTGCAGCCGCAAAAGTCTCAGCAGCAGCAGCAGGCTCAAAAGCAGCAACAACCAGTTCAGCAGCAACAACAGGCTCAGAATTATCAACAATATCAGCAATACCAGAACCAAGCACAGTCTTTCTCCGTGAAGCACCCATCACCTCTGCAAAATGGGCCTCCTCATGCTCAATCTTCATCGCCTTCGCCTCATAGGCAATTGTACGCTCAACAGCAGCAGCGGGGGAATTATTCGCCTAATAATACTTCCAAATACCAGCATAATATGCAGAATCCCTATATTTCCAATACCCCTCCATCATCTAAAGGCATGTTAGCCCAAAGACAAGCTCCACCAAGGCCAGCTCTTGGAAAATCTCCCACCACTGGCAATGCATCGACGCCACCACCAAGAATGCACCCCCAAAGACCTTCTCCCCAAGCCAAACAATCACAAGAAAATGGGGCAAGCGCAGCTGCAGCTTTGGCTATGAAGCAACATCAACAGCAGGAAAGCTCACCTACGTATCTGCAACCTAATAGGCAAGCACCAAAAAAGCCAGATGCTGTACCTAAGAATGACGTTGGCGTTACGAAACTGAAGAGAACTCAAAAGCCCACCATGTCTAACGCCGAAATAATGGCGAAGTTAAAAAATGTTACTATCAATACTGACCCTACACCATATTTTCAGATGATAGAGAAGGCAGGCCAAGGTGCAAGTGGCTCTGTATACTTAGCAGAAAGAACACAGCTTTTGTCTTATACCGAAAACCACCGGATTGAGGAAATCGGAGAGCAGCATGTAGGAGATAAGGTTGCAATTAAACACATGATTTTGTCAAAGCAACCTCGTAAGGAATTGATTGTTAACGAGATTTTAGTTATGAAAGATTCACAGCATAAAAATATTGTTAATTTTCTAGAAGCTTTTTTGAAGACGGAAGATGACCTTTGGGTAGTAATGGAGTACATGGAAGGAGGCTCCCTCACGGACATCATCGAAAATAGTCCTACTCATGGGAGCAACCACTCTCCACTAACAGAACCTCAAATTGCATACATTGTACGTGAAACGTGCCAAGGCCTAAATTTTCTTCATGACAAGCATATTATTCACCGAGATATTAAATCAGATAATGTTTTACTGGACACGAGAGGGAGGGTGAAGATCACTGATTTTGGATTTTGTGCCAAACTTACCGACAAAAGAAGTAAAAGAGCGACGATGGTCGGCACTCCTTACTGGATGGCGCCCGAAGTGGTGAAGCAACGTGAGTATGACGAAAAGGTTGACGTTTGGTCCCTTGGTATCATGACAATCGAAATGCTGGAAGGAGAGCCTCCGTATCTTAACGAGGATCCTTTAAAGGCTCTTTACCTGATTGCTACCAATGGTACACCAAAATTAAAGCATCCAGAAGCGCTTTCCTTACAAATAAAGAGGTTTTTAAGTGTTTGTCTCTGTGTTGATGTTAGGTATAGGGCATCTACAGAGGAATTACTGCATCATACTTTTTTCGAGATGAGTTGCGAACCAGCAGACTTAACATCACTTTTGCAGTGGAAAAAGTGATTGGCAATCCTAAATAAGACTACGTAACTTATTGGAGCTAGAGAATAAATTTAGCCCATCATTTTAATTATGCAAGGACTAGAAGGGGTTTTTTATATCTCATCGCATTAATGCTCTCTTCTTTTTGACAAATGTAACGGTTCTAATCATTCGAGGCCTTTGGAAATGTAAATTAATATTTTGCTCTTATATATAATTAGATGGGTTTTCCCAGTATGTCCCTCAAGTAGTAACTTTCTCGTATGAACTTTTCACAGTTTGTAAGATTTTCAATTTGACTAATTATGTGCGTTACCGCCAAGTTCAGATTTATTACGATTATAAGCTTTCAAAAAAACAAAACCTGAGGCCTATACAAGTGGTAACGCACAGCGTGAGTTAAGTGACAGACATTTCAATACACGTCTAGCCTGTAGGTCCTTCGTAAATATTCTCAAGGCTGAATTTGTTGAAAGGATTTTGGCTTCGGATCAAAGAACAAACTTGGTGAACTCTATTGATAAATCTTGTACAATAGCTTGTAGCCCATGAACTTTATTGGAGACTGGGATTGTTTTTAACAGTAACGGATACAAGACCCTCAAACCATTCAAAGTTTCTTTATTTCCTTCTGTGTCACTTGAGGAAAGAAAAGTGACCACATTTAACAGTCCGTTTAGCACAAACACGACCTCGATCTTCCTTATTTTTGCAATCGGTGCACGATTCATCAAAGATTCGTCAGAAATGTACCTCCTGAAAACAAATGCACACCTTGCGACCAGAAAAGTTACGCATGTTTTCCTTAGTTTCATGAACCCAGGTCCCTCAAATTTGGTGAAGTCAACTAAATCTTGAAGACATACAGAGGTGGTTTTATATTTGCTAAGAACATGCAATTCCGAAGTCGATCCTAAAATATCACCAAACTCAAAATTGGCCAAGTTCTCAGCAACCTCAGATAGGGTAGTTGCATTGTGAATTATCGCATCTTCTATCTCGTCGACTTCATAAAAAAAGGAACTCGACCATACAGTGGAAATGAACTTTTGCAAATGAGATTCGGTCAAGCAGTTCAAATCCAAGTGTTGTAATATCAATTTCTTGAAGTTGCCGTATTGTTCAATATCATCTTTTTCCGTATTTGAATCAATTACTGGTCCCATACGCTTCAATGGCGCGACTGCCACAGATATGAGAATATCGAAAAACTCCGTTTTCGTTTCTTCGAATACTCGCTGAGAAGTGTTTTCATCTTTAGACAATTCCAAAATCTTACTTGCAATGAGAAGAAAGCAACGTGAAGAAATAACCCACAAAGGAGTACCCTCATTTTGCTCATAGCCTATCAAAGACTTCGCAATTATGGGCTCACTCAAGTTCTTCAACAGTTTTGGCATCATTTTCGGTGCCATGAACGTACCGGTAAGCTTCTCAATTTTGGATATTCTTTGGAAGAGATATTGACAATTACGATAACTGATCGATTCGAAAGACGGAATTCTCGCTTTAGAACTACTGGTCAACTGAGGGGCTAACTTTGTTTCAATGCGGTTTCTAGTATCAAATGGCAATATAATAATTGCACTAATTTGGTTCAGTAGTAATATTTCTATCTCAGGGCATTGGTCAAATTCAAATACCTGCAAGGAATCAAACACAGCTTGTTGTAGTGAGGAGGGACGAGTTTTGTCACCTGAAAATTCGGGAAGCAAGGGGTACCGAGCAGCGGAATTGAAGATGGCCAACGTCTTTTCGATCTTTTCCACACTTAGTAAACCTTTCCGCTTGAGTAGTTTGTGTAACGAAGGGTAACAATTAAGAAGCTCTTCAAGACAGTCATAGCTAGTCTTTTGCTTAGAGTCAGAAGATTTCGAGTAATCAGCATACACAACGTTGTAACTGAACCAAAGTGAGCAAAATTCTTCAATAATTGCGTTAGGAATTTTGTCAATCAATAATACGGATGTCAACAGTAACCTGAAATTGCTCAACACTATGAACTTCAAGTCGAAAGAAGGAAGCTCAATTAAAGATTGCATATAATGAATCAATAGTAACCAAGCCCGTGAGAATTCGACTGTTCCTTCAAAATCACAGAAATATGTAGGGAAAAGATGCGTGAGACCCTCTAATGTAATATCCAAAAATTGTGAACTTTTGAGGGCCTCTTCAAGACTGAGCTCCCTCCGTAGTAATGGCTCGATGACTTCGTTTGAAATCAACTCCCATGGTGGAAAGCAGCTTGAGTGAGAGTCTACTATTCTGAAAAATGTCTGCATTGCTCCATTTTTCACCTCGAGGCGTTTATCATCTGTGCATTCAACTAACTTTCTTAACAAGTATAGCCATAACCCATTGTACACTTCAAAGGTATTAGATTCCAATGACGTGTTAGTCTTCTCAAGTTGCCCGTTTTCCACAGTTTTCACGGAAGCGTCTTTATGCTCTTTGCTATAGTCCGAAGGTTGTCTTGAAATACAGGTTCTTAAATAATCACCCACAAGCCAGAACTGACTAATCGAAGAGAATGAGATGTTGAGGTCTTTCTCTTGCTTAACAAAGTTGAGCAGAGTATCTATTACCTCTTTTATTACATCAAGTGGTAAAGTTTGAAGAAAGTCGTCCGAGATCAACTTAAAAACATCGAAGGACATTTGAATCATATTTTTATGCTTCGTACTGATCACCGCAATGATCGAGTCATCCTCTACATCATCGGTTTGTTCGAAATTACCATTGCTCCCAATGATTTCAAATGGAGAGTTGATAATCCGAAATACAATATCCCAGGAATGTTTCATTGAGTCACCAAAATTGTCCAGCAAGTCTTTTAGCGTTCTTAAAGACTGAAAAAGAATATCAGACTCCGTATTCGCTGCACCGCTATTCACATCATCTTTTGATATTCCTAGTCCCATAATAGTGTCTATTAGTTTCATCAAAGCTCCTAAAAGTTGGTCTTCTACGTTTCCAAATTTTATAGTCGTTTCGTCTGATTTACGTTCATTTGCCTCCTCCGCAACTTTAGTGATGATGTCTGTAAACACATCTGCTGTTCCCAGTCGTAGTGCCACACTTGGAAGCTCTCGATTAGACATCTGTTCAACTAAATAATTCATCGTAAGTTTCCAACTTTCTTGATCTTTGCTGCCATTAATAAAGCGATTAAAATTGAACCTGCTTAATTCGCCCATTTGAACAACGAAGAAACTTCGGTTATAAATGCAACTCTTCAAAACATTTTCATCATCGGTAGGATGAAAGCCTTCTGCATCTGTGTCACTAGAGTTTGGCAATGAAAAACTTAAGCTAGATTGCTCAATTAAACTTTCAAGTAACATATTAAAACTTGAGCTTGAGTACGATAACGTGCTTTCGAAAAATTTTGATATACTTAGCTCAATTGCGAGAACGTCTGATTTCGAAATTTGTGGTGCTTGGGGGACAGTTTTACTGTAGTAAGCCTCTGTGAAATCTTTCGATGGGCCATTGACATAATAGGAAATCCATTGCCAAGTCATCAGAATATATCTCCAACTATCAGAGTCAAGATTTGAGCCCAAAGAAACACAAAGCGATATCAAAGCTCTGAAGAGACTGATATTCCGTTGATGAATACTTCTTGGATGTAAGGGACTAGGGTTTGAAACATCTTTAGTAGAAGGAGATTGGCCAATAAGAGTATCACTTATAGTATTGAAAACCGAATTATTCAACGGACTCTTTGAGCCGTTATCCTCTGGATCGTTATGACCCAAAACGGTGTTTTGTATAGTTCCTAACGCAAACAAGTTCAGGCATGAGTTCAAGCTTTCTTTCTGTGCCAAAATTCCAGAAGTATGTGATAGCTTTTGGAATGCCCGTACTAATGAGTGAAAGAGAGAAGTATCCAACGTTGATGCATAAAGGAACTTCTTATGGATACTGAAAAGTCCAGGAAACAGCAAATTAAACATTGAAACCGCTTTTTTTAGCTCCATATCGGTATTTTGTTTTTGTGATGTCATTAAGGCACTGGAACCCAACCCAACCGATATAGAGTTAGATGTAGTCAAAATCAAATAGATAATGTACGTCTGGTCGACAAAAGGTGCCGAAGACTTATCCAGCAAATCAATAAACTGTATTTTTGCAACTGAACTCTCATGAGATATAATGGGCATGTCTCCCTTGGCTAGAATCTTCGACTCATTGAGGTATCCCTCATATTCAGTTTGACTAATTAATTCCTCGGATGCTGTTAACAAAGACGTAAGGATCTGTTTTCTGTCGGGTAAACTGTCATAGGCCTCGAAAATCCCCTTTAATACTTCAAAATCTTTACACACACTTTGGAAAATTTCCAAAGACAGTATCTTCTTCCAAATAGGAGATTCTGAATCATTGGACAGAATGTGGATCAATAAAGATAAAATGACCTCCAGCTCGAGTTCCAGAATCGGTATATATTCCTTTTTAACCAGTAACACTATGCAGCGGGCACTTCTCACAACAATAGAGAAAGTCTTTGAGGAGGATATGGAGCGGAGTAAAAGTGGAACCGCCTTTGTTCGTAACAAGAATTGCAAATCGTCGCAATTCTCAAACAATTGTTGATGATTTTTCAAGACACTTTCCAAAATCTCGAGTCCGTAGTCTTCTGGTATACTCGAAATATTGAGTACTGATGACTTGCTATTGTGTGAATAGTTAATACTGCACAAATCATTGAAGACACTATTGGCGTCATGACGGAATGGACCCACTTTTATGAATGAGCTATTTCCCGTTGCAACTTCGATAGTGCCGATCTCTTCCTCCACGGCGCGATCAAAAATATCGTTTATGAGTTGCTGAAGAGTAGCACTCGCTGATCCAACGACCATTGGAGCTTTGTTTGGCAATTGTAATAAACTTGAACAACAAAGTAATATTTTGGCACATAGTTTACCAGTAATGATTTTACTGTATGTCTTGAAGAAAATAGGAATTATCTGCAAGACTTTAAGTTGTATTTCAACTGCTAAATGAGTTGATTCGATAAATGAGTCCAAAACGTCTTCTATCCTTTCCTTAGGGATAGAATTGGTTGAAGACAGCCTTTGCAGACATTGCATGGAGATAGAAGTAAACTTAGCATTTCTCGAGGAGCACGAAATAACAAATGGAACTACAAAGTCTGGATGTCTTGTTAGATCCTCGTAATTGTGAACTGTTTTCAAAATCTCAATAGATTTATCGCTAGCATGCTTAATCTCAGAGTTCCGCCTTTTCGATTCGGAGGAAAGAGTATGAAGATCAGATCCTAGCTGATGCAAAAATGTTGTGAACGAGGTGGTCGCGGACATTCGAATTGGCTGCGATGGTTCTCAGAGCCGTTACTGCGACTTATTTTGTAAGTCGTTTATATCACACTTCCATTAGTTCACGAAATGTGGCTAAGGTATTTCCGTTGATTGTGATGTACTCGAGCGATTCCAGTGATCATCAACTTGAGATGTCTATGTAGTTCCATATGTATGAGATCTTCATCCGAAAAGCTGTCGCAGGCGCCAATCATTTTATGGCTGTACTATCTTGCTGCATCCAAGCCAAATCTGCGCATATTAACTTATTTCGGTATATTCAAAGACGCAAAACCTCAGTCACAAGCATTATGAATTAGATTCGAAGTTTCAAGTCTGACTTTGTTTTACTCAGATGAATTACCGTCCTCCTGGGAAACAACATATTCATGATAGCGTAGTGTAAGCAGATTACGTACAATAGAGGTTATTACGTCTATAATGATCATCAAGTAGAGCTTGAACTTGAACTTGATTAAATGCACTATTTCTTAACGTAGGGTTGGCGATAGCATTTTAAGAATGTTTAACATTGCCATAAGGAGTAACAGTACGGTGTATCGAAGCTTGTGTCTTGAGAAATTTTCTTCATCAAATTTAAGAAGATTTTCATCAAGCCTAAAGGATGACGAGACAGCTCATCACGATAGTGGAGCAAAAGCCAAGAAGAAACACACTGGACAGGAGAGCGATACCAAATTAGAACTTCCAAATTATGAAAGACTCGCATCAAAGGTTCTAAATGCCGAACAGAATGGGGCTCAGGAAGCTAGTACACGCAGAAGGAAACCGAAATCTCTACTGCTTCCGCGTGTGCACTCTACCGATCACCTTGGTAGGGGCGAAGTGGAAACAGAAGGATTGTTTGCTGGTTATAAACCTTTATTTCTAGGAAACTCGTCTATCGATACTAAGACCCCTGAAATGTTGGACGGTCTTTTCAGCTCTCTTACCAAAATTAAGAAAGCTACTAGCGAATCGAAAGATAGTCAGATAGATGTCCAGGATATACTAGATGATATGCAAAGAGAGCAAATTGGTTCTTCAATAAAAAACGACAATGGAAAGAAGCCCATAATCCCATGGGATGCTTCAATCAGTGGAATGATGTATAACGACGAACCTTTCAAAGATGTTCCACGCACTGTGGTTGGTAAATTGAAGCCCTTCAAATTGATGAGGATTGAAAAAAAATGCAAACCTAAGATTAAAGCTCACGAAATGATCAAAATGAAGGTCTATAATTCCAAAATCAATGATGAGCTTGAAATGGTAGATGTATTCCAGGAGGGAACTCGAAAACCCTTTACTTCTGAAGTAACTAGTACTGTTGCAAATGCCAAAAGGAAGCATCACGCGGAAATGACGAACGATGCACTCAAGTTCAAGTTTGTTAAGAGTGATCGGCATGTGTTCAAAAATGATGTTGATAAATTGAATAAATTCCTTGCAAAGGAATTTCTCAAGCTTACAAAACTGACGATACACTCTGAATTTAGCGATTGCCAGTTGCCCCTTTATATTTACGTTGACAAATCTATCTCATCTAAAAGTGTGTTCCAGGGGTATTTGAGAAAGCGTATCATGAATACGATTGAGCCGTTATTGTCCACTATACTATCAACTTACGAGAATGAAGAGCAATCCAAGAAATTCAGAGCACGAGTCATGCTGAAAGTGAATACGATAGTAAACGATCTTTCCGAATACTTGCCCTCTGTGTATTTCACCGGTGATGTTATCGATTGTATTTTTCACCCAAGTCCTATTCTGGGATTCGGTAGGTTGCATTGGCTGAAGCCTACGAAAAGACGTAACATCTTTTGGGGAAAGAATGCAGATAACGATTTCGTTTTTCGCCTGAAAAAGGACTATAAGATCACCAGGAGTGGAGTAAGGTACATGAAGTACCCCATTAATTTACATTGGAAAACGTTCAGTGATGCATTCACCGAATGGGATTATTTTACTTAAAAAAAATCTTTACCAATAACGCCTTTACTATTAATTACTAAATTCCTACCTGAAAATCACTGCTACATTTTTAAACGTTTCCCTCGTCTTGTGGTCCTTCTGTGTGGTTTGATTCTTCATCGTCTGAATCGAAAACAACGTCTTTCATAGCATAAACGTAAACCTCGTTTTGTCTATCCAGACCTATCCTTCTTCTGACTTTTGCTTTTGATTTCTGACGACCGTCGCTGCTCTTTGAATGCAGGCTCAATGATTTGATAACTAAACCTTTGACAATGAAGTGATCAGTGAAATATAGCATTCCATCAAGAATATTCGAACATTTTCCGAGAACGACATCCTTTAGACGCTGTGGTTCACTAAACTCTACCTTATTATTTTGTTCGCCAGTTCTATTAGTTGATTTCTGCAATCTCGGATTGGTTTGTGTACTTGGCGTGGAAGAGAAATCGTCTTCTTCGCCTCCGGAAATCGCTTTCTGAACCCGCAGAGCATAATTAGCGAAATAATGATCCTGTTGTTCGTCTTCATATATGGGTCTGCCCAATACACTTTGAGCTTGTGCCCTGCGCTCTAAAATAAGTAAATGGTCTACCCATTCCCAAACTATTACCGTAGATCCCACGTAACAAGTAGTGTTAAATATTTCACTTAAGTCGTCAATCCAAATATTAGCAACATCTGCAACAAAAAACCCCGGTTGTAACAATACAATAACACATGTGATTAGAGTCAGAATGAACATGTGCCTTTCATGGAAACAAAGATGTCGTTTGGTAAATACGTGAAAGCAAATGATGCTTGCATAAGAGGCCGCCAGAGCTATTCGAAATAGGTAGACAAAAGGTGACAAAAGAGTAAGCCCCTTACCTTCATATTCCGTTCCCATATATGAATAATGCGCTGATTGTGAAAAAGTGGGGATGGCCCAAAGAACCTGGGATATTATTGATAAAACAACACCAATAAAAAATATTATTCTCTTCTCTTGAACACGGGAAAAGAGTCGCATGAGAATTTGAACTTGGCAAAGCTCGCATATGAGCACGACGATGAAATCTATTGATGTAAATGTGATGTCACTCCAAAGTAGTTGTAAAACATCTTCAGTTGAGACGATACCTTTGTTAATGTGATCTTCTCTCAGTGATCGCAGCGCTTTAGCTACAAATATGGTTAGATTCGCAGACGCAAGGGTACTCCCTAGCTTAAGCAAATTTGAAGCACCCTTATAAGGCTTTTTCCTAATCGCTACGAATACGATTACCGTCAGAAATAGTGTGATGACAAAGTTCGCAGTAAACGACAGGGTTATGGCATATATGCTGTACTTGAATTGGCCTTTATCATCACTATCAGACATGAAAGTATTCCAATCTAGTAAAATCGTGTCCAGATAATCGAAAGATTGTTTAGTTCTCTTAAAGGAAGAATACACCGGTCTTTTGGCATCGCAATAACTATTAAAACTGATAGAGTCGAAGTATTCGATAGAATGCTGCTGATCTTTCCATAATAAGATACCACTTCCCAAATTTATTCCACTGCAGCTTTCATAGGATTTCGAATCTAGTCTATATCGCCACGAAGTCATGAACAGTGTTTCCTATTCTATCTATAGTAGTGCACCTGGTTAGTGAGTCGCAAGTAAGAAATCAATCATTTTCAGTTGTCATGAGAAACGATTAGACTAAATAAGGTTGAGGTCCCATTTGAGAGGCAGGTAAATCAATTATTATCGACACCTTTTAACTTGGTAGACCATAATGGGCTATACTTGCTACAAATGCTCGTTTGTTTTGTATATATTGTCTATTATCCTTGCTTACGTGCTCCTGTCAAATTTGTAGGACAACATTTTTTTTTAAATATCTTAGGTTATATGAAACAGTGTCTGAGCTCCGCTCTTCGTTGACTTGTCGTTATAAAAGCATGTCTCGAAGCGCTAGCCTATTGAATAGCTATGGAATGCATGTAAGACCGATGCATTCTGAGCGCAGCGCTCCTCTACCTACTAAATCACCATCTGTTCCTGACCTTAACAAGGCATTTCTAGGAGAAAACAAGAGCAATATATCAATGATGAGCGAGCAGTTACCAAGAATTCGCAAGCCTCCCTTGACTGAGTCCAACTCAATTGAAGACGCGACGGATCTTAGCTTCATTGAGCTATACGAGGAGGCAGAAGATGATGAAAATGGTTCTGGAAGTACATCAGCAACTACTGCAGAACCACCTATATGTATAGCTAACTCTCCCTCGCTAGCAGAGCCACCTGCCCCTCCTATTCTCAAAGATCTTTCTCATTACGATCGATATGGCTTCAAAAAGCAATCTACTCACATCACAGAGCTAGAATACAACACTTGGTGGTCTGAATACTCTCAATATTGCATCAGAAGGAAACGTAAATGGCAGGATCTTCTAGAAAAAAGCGGCCTTTCGACCGACAATGATTCTCCCGATCGATTCCCTCCTCGAAGTGAAAAGTTGAAACGATACGTTAGAAAAGGCATTCCAGCAGAGTGGAGAGGCAATGCGTGGTGGTACTTCGCTAGAGGCCAAGAAAAATTGAATAAGAACAAAGGCATGTATGATAAGCTACTGAAAAACTTAAGCGATTCACAGCAAAGGGGTCAACTACGTGATTCAGACGTGATTGAAAGAGATTTGAATAGGACATTCCCTGATAATATACATTTTCAGCGGAAACCTGATGACACTGAGGAGGCTTTAATGATTCAAGCTTTGCGTAGAGTTTTGACAGCATTTTCTGTATTTAATCCAAAAATTGGTTACTGTCAGTCTATGAATTTTCTTGTGGGATTACTCCTGTTATTTTTGGATGAGGAAAGAGCTTTTTGGATGCTAGTCATTATCACGTCACGTTATTTACCGGGAGTTCATAATGTCAACCTTGAGGGAGTGAACGTAGACCAGGGTGTGCTCATGCTATGTATTAAAGAATATTTGCCCGAGTTTTGGCACAGAATTATGCCAAAACAGCAAACCAGAAATAACGAGTTCCTCTATAAACTTCCACCTCTGACGCTGTGCACAGCAAGTTGGTTTATGAGCTGCTTTGTTGGAGTCGTACCTATTGAAACAACTCTTCGTATCTGGGATTGTTTGTTTTATGAAGAGTCGCATGTTCTTTTCAAGATTTCATTAGCGATTATTAAACTCAGTGAGCAAGAGTTATCACGTCATAATCATCATAACGTCCGCTCGAAACCAACAAATAAAGACGATGACGATATTGAAATTTTTCAAGTTATTCAAACATTCCCCAAGAAGCTACTTAACCCTAACGACATATTTGATCGAGTAATTTTCAAAAGAAGGATATCACTTAATAACCTAAGCCAAGAAGAAATCGATCGTTGCAGGAAATATGTGACATCTCAAAGACTAAAACATAAGAACTATACGGAAATAATGGGCAGCAAAGCTACTCCATCGAATAGAGATTCTAAGATGGCACAAGACCTTATAAATGATGCCCTGTCATCTGAAGTCTATGGCTTCAAAAAGAGTTTGACCGGAGTTCACTGGAATAATAGCATAAAGGAAAAGGTGAGACAAATAAGAAGAAGATAACATACGTAATACAAATTTTATAAAAATTGCAAGCTAATAGATAAGTCAGAGTCTCAGTTTTCTTCAGTTAATGACCAGCCTTTTTTCAACCTCTCTAGTGCCTTCGAGCTCTCCTTCTGGGAACCGAATTTACTTTCTAGTAACTCTTTTATCTCCTGCCATGGCATTTCCCGAAGGGACTGAAGTTCTTCGATGGGGGGAGTGGTGGGGATGGGGGTGCTTGATTTATCGAGTTTGGAGATCATAACTGTCAATTCTGCCTTGTCTGCTTTCAAATCAGACAGCAGTACGCTATCATGTAGAACTTTCCCTTTGAGCAATAGTTTAAGTTGAGAAGGGTCCTGAAGAGTCTCAACTTCATCGACTAAGAACTGTTTCACCACATGAATCGTATCCATTTTCGAAAATGATTTGGTGTGTACAAACTTAGGTGGCCTGATAGACTTCAAGGATAGCGAGATATCGCTAGATTCATTCCCTGCAGGTGAGATTAATTTTGCCCTCTTATGGTCGTATTTGTATCTCAAAGGTGGAAGCGCAACACCCAAGTTCACAACCTCATGAAGCGGCTTCTTATAATCAGAAGGTAGCATTGGAGGATTGAGCGTTGCTAATGTCAAAAACTTTGTGATGAACTCTTTCTCTGGAGACGACATTATTCGATTTTAATACGAAGTATGTGATGGTAGCTTGTGCCATTTCCAAATTGTTTTTTTTTTAGGAAACTAATCATCTTTGGCCATATGCCATAATGATATACACTGGACAGAGATGAACAGCACTTTGAACAGCACTACGTCAAAGAATCATTCGGTAGATGAAACCAAAAAACAGAAGGCTCTATTTTTCAATTATCATGAGTTTTCTGTGACACATTTCGCCGATCTAGGCGGGGAAATCAAAGAACACGATGAAGACCAGGCATTGTGTGTAACACACTTTCCTAATATTTACGAGCCCCTCGATTCGGCTTTATTTGCGGAGACAAGAATCGTGAGAATACCGAGAAGATTTGAAGCAAGTCTGGACTACCCATGCTTCAGTACACAATTGCCTGGTCTAGAACCTGCTGCACTTGTGTCTTACGATGAACATCTACATTTCGTTCCTAAAGGTGAATACCAAGGGCAACTTTTTGGAGTGACATCTGTTAGTCCACTCAGCAAGTATTTGTCCGAGGAGCAATTGAAAAATATTGTTGATAAAGTGAACGGCTATTTGAAACGGGGGTACACGTCGACCTCCTGGTGGAACATTCTCAATAATATACTTGATTGTTTGACGTTCAACATATGGAACAGCATTCTCATCAGGCTATTTCAGAGCCCTTTGCTCGAATTGGAGGATTATGTTAAGGAAACGAACATTTCGGAAACATTTAGGGACTGTAACATCAAATTAATATCTCCAAGGAGATCTGGTTACCTATCAGTATGTAACACCGAATCAGATGTGCACACTTTTGACTGAGCTATTATACTAACATCACTCATCGCAGCTCGATTTCCAGATTCCAAAACCCTCGTTATAAATGCGTCAAAAATTTTCTCATGAGAACTCATCACCATTGAAACCAAAAACATAAAACTGGGCATCAATGAATGGGATCTTTGCAATTGAAAAGCCAAGCGGTATTTCTTCCAGTCAATTCCTCTCAAAGGTGCAACATGCTTTGATGAATAGCTCTGTCTTCTCGAAAGAAATTCAGAGAGCCACGGCTGAGCGCATGCAGCAGTACCAACAACAAACTGGACTTAAAGCTAGCAAGAGAAAGCTACGGAAGGTCTCTAAGATTAAAATGGGTCATGGCGGTACTTTAGATCCGCTCGCATCGGGAGTTTTAGTGGTTGGTATTGGTTCTGGAACAAAGAAATTGTCCGAGTACCTGTCTGGGACAGTTAAAATTTATGAAAGTGAAGCTTTATTTGGTGTTTCTACCACCTCGGGGGATGTAGAGGGGAAAATTTTAACCATGAACTCGGTTACTCATTTAAGCATGGAAGATTTAAAGTCCATGGAAAAGAAATTTGTAGGATCAATAAAGCAGACCCCGCCAATATTTGCAGCTTTGAAGATGAACGGTAAACCTCTTCATGAATATGCTCGTGAGGGGATTCCTTTACCTAGAGCAATTCAGCCAAGACAGGTAGAGATTTACGATTTAGAGATTTTCCCAGATTCTCTTTCTACCGAGCATGATTATGAGCTATTGAGACCATCAAATGATGAAGATAAGGACACAGTTTCAGAGTTCAACAGGAATAGCAATTTAATGACCGACAAGCTATTCTTTTCAAAACAGTACTGTGAATCTCAAGGCTGGGACTCAGAAGAAGCTCCTATAGAACCGCCTATAGCGATTGATGAAGTCGATTTACAAAATATTGAAACTAAAGGACAAAATTACAGAGCTCCGCTTCTACACTTCAAAGCAAAGGTATCTTCGGGCACTTACATTCGATCGTTGATTAGTGACATTGGAAAGGCTATGAGATCATCTTCTTATATGGTTAAATTGGTGCGCTGCCAACAACAAGATTGGTCGTTGGAAAAGAATAATGTTTTTACACTTGAAGACTTTACGGTCAATGATGAAAAAATCTGGACTATTGTCTTAGAAAAAGTTCTAGAGCATGGCTCTGCTGTCAACATTAAAGAAGAGCTTGAAGAGGCCAGAAAGAAGTTCATTGAGGAACAAAACAAAGCATCTCTACAAATGCAGGAAGACTTGGATGACCGGATACCGGTAGATGGAAGCACACAAAGTCCAAACGAAAATAGTGAAGCCTCTGGACTGAAAAGAAGTCTTGAAGAGGATGCTAAATGTGATGCACTTGCTGAGTCCAGCTAACTCTCTAAAATATGGAGACTGTCAGAATTCCCGACATAGTTGCAAGTGTCATATGCCATGCTTTCTTCATAAACATTGTAGCTTAGGTATAGTAAATTGGAATGCGAGCTCTTACTCGGGCATGAGAAGCCGAAATCGGGAGGGCAATCTGCCACCAGTGAATAGCACATATTAATGCAGGGCAGTATCTCGTAATAGTCACTAATCGGCTTGATATCCTCGTTTATGTAGTCATTGCGGTTATCTGATTTATCTCGGTGAATATAATAAGACGTTTTAGCTGTAGTGCATCGCGGAATACTTACTCCACATAACCAATTTCTATAGGCCGTCGCGCAGTCGGTACATGATCTTAATGGGGAAAAGGCCGCATCTTTTTCGATATCACAAGGAATAATCATTAAAGCCTTGCTGAAATTTCCATACAGTGATTCGGCAATGTTATCATACATGGTAGCTATCAAACTCTTGTTGTTTACAGCTAGACTTGAGGTCGGGACGGAATAAGCCACACCATCACAGAAATCCAAATCAAAGACTAGAGAACACGAATCATCAACCATCGTGGTGAACGTTATCTTAGAAAACAGTATACCACCGGAATCACTCAAGGATTCATTATCGTTCGAGATCTTTTTGGTAAGGTATGCTACATACGTGGTGGAGCTGTTCAGACCTGTGACGTAGAACTGTTCTTTTACCGAACCACCTCGGACGGTAATCGATTTTCCTATCCCTAAAGAGTCTACCTCTGTGGATGTCAAGTTACCGCTATAACTTGTATTGGTGGAAGAAACCAAGTATGGACCATTTTTTACTGCGCATAGGGAGTGACTGAGAACGTTGTCAAAATAGTTGACATATTCGTAGGAATATACGAACAAATCGTAAAGATTTGTATCATAAATGGAATAGTTTGAAGAGGTCGTATGGCTCGAAGTGACATTTCCGGTCACAAGAAGAGCTGAGTTGTAATCTGTGTCGACTACATCGAGCCACGCTCTGGAGTCCCACTGAAAAACCAGGTCGTTCTGCGAGATACTAATGGTATAGTTCCAGTATTCATCTAAACCTGTTGCTACAGCTTCCTCTCCGCTAGTGGAATTAAAAACCTCGACCATGAGAAACAAATTCGAATATTGAGTTGTATTCACCTTGTCATTTAAGGGCCTAATCGCCAGTGCCTGCATGTAGCCCTCATCAAAAGAGGCGTAGTCGCTTGCGCTAGGTTGTGTGGTGACACTTTCATTGAAAGAATAAAACACTCTCAACTCAAGCTCTGAACTATTTTGTGATGATTCTGTGCATATATTTCCACTAAGAAATATAAGCATCTCGTAGCTAGACGTGAGGCCTGTTGAGCTTGAATTAACCACAAAATTGAAGTAATCCCTGCCCCCGGGCTCAATTACTGACGAAATCGGGGTCCATTCTGTCATATAATCAGAGTTGAGGATCGAACTACTGCTAGTATCTCTGTAAGCCTGCTCTGTATCATTTCCCAATATGTTAAAGAGATTGTCCTCAAAATCAAACGCCTTGCAAAACACAGAAAAGTATAGTAGGCATATAATCAGTCCCGTATGCATTGTCTGAAGCCTTTTCTACTATGCTTAGGGACAAAACTGTTACCACTGAAACTGATGTCTGTGATAATCTTCTGATTTGCATTTTCTGCATATAGAGAATTCATTCTTCTAAAAAAGTTAAAAAATTGGCGTCACAGACAGGATTCGAACCTGCGCAGGTAAAACCCAATGCCTAACAGCTTTCGATATGTCGAATAGCAGGGCATCGCCTTAACCACTCGGCCACTGGGACGAACAATTGATTTGGGCTAGTTTCCTTGATTCAGCAATACTTGACGTCCATTGCAGAGACAGATCTCGACTCTTGTGAGGGCATTCGTGAAGAGCAGTTGTGATGAGCATCTTGGAAGAGAGGTGTTATCACGCCAGAGATTTTGGAATACTGACAGTGATGTGAGTGTTCGCGAGTATTATAAATTTGACAACCTTTGAAGGTAGGAGCGATAGTATTTGTGTGAAATTCTCTTTTGAGATTTTACTAATCTAACGGTGTTGATAATCTCGTTTGTATATGTGTCTATAGGTCTTAGGCCTTATTTTAGTTCAAGAGGTGCTTCATTGGTCGAAAATCCATTTTTATTGAATACCTTACGAAACTTATGAACAGCGACAGTTCATTTGATGCGCCGGCATCAATTAATCACTACAGATTGTTCTCAAGTGAAACCGCAAAGCTTTTTGGTTCCCCGTCGGGTATCAGAGCGGTTTGTTCGAGTTGTTTGTTTTCCTTGGCATTGGGTTTCAATTTTACTAAAGCTGGACAAAAACGCGAACATGTTCTCTGAAATTGTCAAAAAGACAAAACGAATAGAACAATGTCGAGAACAGTGGAGAATTTGCCTTGGATTGAAAAGTACAGGCCTGAAACGCTGGATGACGTGTATGGCCAAACTGATATTGTTGAGACCGTACGGAAATTCGTCAAGGAGGGAAAGTTACCACATCTTTTGTTTTATGGTCCACCAGGAACAGGTAAAACTTCAACCATTGTTGCACTAGCACGCGAAATATACGGTAAGAACTACCGAAACATGGTTCTAGAACTGAATGCTTCAGATGATAGAGGTATAGATGTCGTAAGAAACCAGATTAAAGAGTTTGCGTCGACAAGGCAGATTTTTTCCAAAGGATTCAAATTAATCATTCTTGATGAAGCAGATTCCATGACCAACGCCGCTCAGAATGCATTGAGACGGATCATTGAGAAGTACACAAAAAATACCAGGTTCTGTATCCTAGCAAACTACTCTCATAAGCTTACACCGGCGCTGTTGAGTAGATGTACTAGATTTAGATTCCAACCTCTTCCCACAACTGCAATCGAAAGACGTGTTTCTAACGTACTTGTTCGAGAGGGCTTGAAATTAAGTTCCGAAGCCCTTAAAGCATTACTGAAACTTTCCAAAGGTGATATGAGAAGGGCACTAAACGTACTTCAAGCAAGCAAAGCTACTCTAGATGATCCGAACTCGGAAGAAGTTACTGAGAACACCATTTACGAGTGTATTGGTGCACCACATCCCCATGATATTGAGACTGTGCTTGAATCCATGCTCAAAGATGATTGGAGTACTGCTTTTTATACTGTAAACAAAATTCGCACAACAAAGGGATTAGCCTTGGTCGATATGATTGAAGGAATGGTTGAAGTACTTGAAGAGTATGATCTGAAGCCAGAAACTAGAACCCAATTACTTTGCCAACTTTCGGATGTAGAATATGCCATTTCCAAGGGTGGTAATGATAAAATCCAAAGCAGTGCTGTTATTGGAGTTATCAAAACGTCCTTCGAACTTGAAGTATGATATAGATAAGTAAATGTTTAAGCTTAAGACACTACCTTTGAAACATCCTCCCTTTCATTGTGGATTTTTTCTATCGCTTACGACAAATCCTAAGCTGCAAGCTCAACCCAAACTCTACAAACACTTTTCATCAAACCTGTTAGTCTAAAAAGTTAGAAAGAACTAAAGAGTTTATACTCAAACCTCACTATCAATAACCTATCAAATCTAAACAAAAAAAATAGACGTTCAGTTAAGCTGCGACGCTTCTTTCTCTAATCTTTGTTTCGGACCCTTTGCGACCAATTGCGGAGGAGAAAAACTCAGTGAAGAAATTACCATTCTGTTCGTCATCAATTCTGTTTTTGGAGTCAATGTCATCTAATGCCACAACGTTCTCGAGTTTGTGATCTCTCAATAGTAGCGATGCAATGACAAGCGGAACACAGAAACAGAGTCCGATTGTGCATAGGATTTTCTGCACATGACGATAAGCATGTACAAGAGCTTGCCTCTGCATAGTCTCCCATGTGTAAGTAACGATGAACTCAAAAGGAGACGCATAGGCGTCTGCAGCTAAAGTCGCATCATCTAATCTCCTCATGATCTCTTTTGGTAAAATATTGGTCCAAACCGCACCAGAGATTGCTGCACCAAAAGCTGCGCCAACATTATAAGTAGCTAGATACAGAGCTGTGATAACAGCCATATCTTCATGAGAACTTGTGGAAGCCTGGATCGAAGCTTGGGTAGTGTACGTGAAAAACCCTGCACCAAAACCAAGTAAACATAGTGACCCGATGATACCAGAGTGGGAACCACTATCACCGCGAAAATGTACCAAGAGACCGAAAGACACAAACCAGCAGCCAATTCCGAACAAAATGAAACTCTTGGTTCTCCTTACCTTAGCCACGACAAACCCTAGCAGAGTACCAGTAATGACGGAAACAAAAGAATAAAGAGATGTGATTCTCGTCGCAGATTTGACAGACTCGTTCACAGCCACAATTAAAACAGTGTACATGTAATCACCCTGCATGTACCAAACGAAGTCGATGAGGAAAGCAATAACTAGGGCGGAGAAAATACCTCTGTCTTTGATCACTGACCATGGGGTTAATGGATATCTCGAGAACTTCGCTTCCCATATCATGTAGGAAGGCAAAGCTATACACCAACCAATGACTTCTGGAACAACAATATGAACAGTTTTCCATTCTGATTTGACACCGCCTGCTAATGTAAATGGGATTAAAATGCAGCCAAATGATACGCATATCAATATTAAACCAAGGAAATCAAATCTCCAGAAAAATACTTCTGTCAAATATTTGATCCATGGCATCTTCTTGTACATCTTAAATTCGGCAACAAGTTTCTCAGGAGCATTTTTATGGGCAAGATATCTCATGTGCAGTAAGCAGCAGAAAAGAGGAACACACGAAAGAGGTAAAATAAATGCCCACATACCTATACCCCATTTCCAGTTCTCACCAATCGCACTCGTGATATTACCTGAAATCCAAGTGTTGATGATGAATGGCAGTGCAGGGACAAAGGATGCGAGTAAACGCCAGTTCAAATTCGAGAAATCCATGGCAACAACTTCTAGGATCAAAATGATACCGGTGAGACCTAATTGGTAAAAACAAGCACCAGCTGCAAATCTAGACACATTAATTGCCTGAGACTCGATGATCGTACCCATCACGTAGAAGACAACTGCCAACACAAGGATAGACATTCTTCCGAATAAGTCAGACGCACGTGCAAACCAAACTTGACCTGCTGCGGCAATTACCGTCTTGATACAATTGACTGTCGAGAGTAACGAATGTTGCGAGTACGATGACGTGGCGTACGATTGAAAAGTGTAACGTACTTGCCCATCCAACCCGTAAGCATATGCTACCAGGAAAATGGAAAAGAAGAGAAGAATGCGATGTCCAACGTGGTTGTACTGTTCCGCATAGATCTCAATGTTTCGAACACCGGCATCCTTCCGTTTAGAGGCCATTTCATCCACTGCTTCAGCAGCAGGTTTTTCTGCATTTGAATTCATGGTAATTCTTGGCGTCCCTAAAGAGGAATTTTCAGAGACCCGGGGATCGTCCAAGCTTTAATACAACGGCGATCATTCAAAAATATGCATCTCCTCGTGTATTGAACGATAGTCAATGAGGGTGCAGTTTTTCCAGTACTGGCACAATAACCCATACATACTTGAGGAGACCCTTACTGGTATCGGTCTGGAATCACGTGTCTAGTTTAAAAGTTTAATTCATCTTGCCAAAAGGTACAGTGAATGTGTGTAGCAAATTATTAGTTATGTATTGCATGTTGTAGTGTTTTGAGTGTGATTTGAAAGTAAATGGAATTATTTATGTTTTTATGGTTCATGTCGATTTCTTCCCACGGTCAGAAGTCTCAGAACAATTTTAAACTCAAGACAATGTGTAAATAAAAAACAAAATAAATTATATTCTATTTACATTTCTAGTTCAAGCGAACCTACGTATTATTCGGTATTGATAAAAAGATTTGTGAATTCACGCCAAGTCTTGACTAAAGACACTTGTGTCACGCGATCACGAGCTTAGGATTAAGGCTAATACATCACGAAAACAGAATATGAAGTTATTAATATATCATCACTAAGGACGTGACGATATTTTTCAGCGCTTAGCGGTTGAATGAAGCGCCCCAGCTCTCCCTTTCCAAGTCTAACAAACACAGGAGGATCCTCGAGTATGAGGAAAGCAGACGCAGGAAAACTAATATCTCTGGATTCATCAGAGTGGTAGAAACAGCAGATAATGATTTCCATATTCATTTTTGCCACGGCAGCTGTTTGAGCTACGAAAAGTACTAATCTTTGAACTTGCGACAATTCAAGCAATGCCCTCGAATGACTCAAGCTACAAACGATTTTAGGACAATCAGATCCTAAGCGTGATCTTATCGAAAGATGAGAGGATACAGCTGAATCAGAATAGAGAACAACACTCAAAGGGAGTTCAAAGGGCTACTTACATAAGTTACTCGCATTCTGCGACATATTAAGAGCAAACAGACATCATTTGAGCTTCATAGGTGAAAAGTCGGAATCGGAAAGATCAACTTCTTCCTCCACTAATTAATCACTCTTTCAGAGGTTAACACAAGCTCCGTTGAAATAAGAAAGCACACGATTTGTTGGCTTAGGAATGCCGGTTAAATGCGTCACTGCATTTGATGGAAGCGGCGATTCGTGATTGATAGCCGTCAGAGCACGCTGGTCAGTAACAAAGAAAGTGCAAGCGATTCAAAATGCATTGTAACGAGGAGAATGTCATTCCAGTCTTAACTGACTCTCACTAGGTACTGTTACCGACAGTGATTTCCATGACAAATTAGTCAAAGGGCGTTCTTTCTCATCGCTTTCAACATTCATGTGGAAAATAAAATTAATCGATCTGTTTCCAGGATGGCACAGCTTTGGTGGTACACGAAATGTAAAAGAACGATCAACTTTAAAAATATACTTTAATTTTCTCTCATCCAGATAGAGGTTTTCACTTCCCAAAAGGTTATATTGCTAAAAATGCGATTCCAAATTTGAAATAACTTCTGATGCTGCCAAAACTTTATGCGCAACTACTTTACTATCTGGAAGGCAATCTATGTTACTGTGGCATCATGCCTCGGCATTTCAACGCGATATGTCTGCGCCCCGTAAGTTTTAGACCTGCGATCAAGAGTCTGGTGCGTTTTAAGTTTATTTTACCATATCCGGGGCAAATATTGAGTTTCGGTGTCTTACGCAACTCATACTTGTCTCTGCCGTTGAGGCCCAAACGGGAGATCGAATGAACCATTTTCCATTTTAGGCAGAAGTTCGAAGATTTTCATCGCGAAAAACGTTTCACCAAACTTTTGCAGGTATGGCGATACCGCGAAAACACGAAAACATGAAAACACGAAAACACACAATATTGAAGATAAAGACATGGAAAGGTATATAAAGATCTGGCATCGAGTATAGGTTACTAGAGTGTCTTGGCAATTAGACCAGCCAATAAAACGATAATGTCAGACGCTAAAGCACTCAGGATCTTGTTCAAATCGCCAGTCACTGATGATATGGTTCGGTATTTGACAAACACGACACTAAAGGTGATACCTTGTAGTAGAGAGGCATACCCTTCACCTCCTGCCAGTCCTCGCGGAGATGACAAAGCGCATGGTCGCTCACTACCTTCCCTCATGACGTTCATCTCACGGCTGGTCCGTTACACGAACGTTTATACGTCAACACTGCTCACAGCCGCGTGCTACCTCGACAAGCTCAAGTGCATTCTTCCACGTGATGCACACGGGCTACCGTCGACGAGCCATCGTATTTTCCTAGCGTGCCTAATTCTGAGCGCGAAATGTCACAACGACTCGTCACCACAGAACAAGCACTGGGCAGAGTACACAGATGGGTTGTTTTCGCTTGAGGACGTCAATCTCATGGAGCGCCAACTACTACAATTGTTCAATTGGAATGTGCGCGTCAGTGAAGAAGAGATCTACAGCGCACTGGAGGCACTGCTGACTCCCATCAAGTACGACCTGGTACGCTCACGTAAATCGGTGGCTCGCAACTACTATCACCAACGCAACATGAGTGCATGCTCGAGCTCGAGCACGCTGGTAAGCATACCCAGCTCTGCATCTCTGGCATCGCTAGCGAAGCTACCGAAGGTGGTATCACATTACGACACACTTTACGCGCACACAGAATACGCAGCTTCAGATATGGTGTAGAATATAGATATACATATACATGGACAATAGAATAATGGATAATGGAACTAAATCAAGGAAATCTTACCCACCGCTACAAATGCAGTGTGGCCATGTACATAATCGCAAGAGACTTTATCAAGCCGGACCACGTGACCACTGCACACAACACCACGTGCGAGCATCACCACGCACGTATATAATCCAGCAATCACGTGATAAAAACCAGATCCGGGTAACTCTGCCAAGCCCGCAGCCTGACCGACCCATTACCCGGACGTATGGAACACCCACACCCATGCACTTACATTTGCGTATATAAAGCCAGGTGTCATCGTGTCTTTCAGTATTTTGTAGGAAGCTTTTTTAATACTAGTGAACACGCGACAGCGCGTGTTCAGTTCCATAAGTCTATGGAACAGCAATAGTCGCATGTAAAGCCTCTGTAGATGACGATAAAAATGCTGTGCACCAGTCTGAAAGTGCCACACGTACTCGTGGCGCAATGAAGCATTAAGTATACCCAAATTACTGATACAGAGGACTCATACGCGCTAATGCTGTTAAATAAAAGTAAATAGATCTCGACGCTGCTGTGTGGTTATTATAATTGGCCACCGTTCAACGTGACTCACAACTCTGCGCTAATCCCTCCCTGCGCTGGTTTGACCGTCCGTAGGTCTTTCCGAGGGGGTGGCTCAATTATTACGCCAGTATGCGCTCCAGTCATCGTCTAGGCACACAATAAGAGACCCTAGTACCGGTAGGGACAAAGTCTTCACCATGTGACCGCATACACCCAGTCACCACACCGCACGACCGTTTATCTCCGAGGCGCACGTGATACCAACGTTTTTTCTCACTTCGCCCCCCCTTAGCCTCCGCTAAAAACTCCCGCGCTACACGACCGCTGAGCTCTTCTCATCGCTCTCCGCTACGTGCCCTACTCGCCGGGCTTGTTGACACAGCGCCGCGGCGTCATTTGCGGCTAGCCCGAAGCAAGCGCCCAGGGAAAAATGTATATAAGGACAACACTCACACGGAATCGGGTCACACCTTTTAATTAAATTTTTTTTTATTTTTTCTTCTTCTTCTTTCTTATCCCTTCTGTATTGTTGTTACCCGTTAACTTATACACTCACTAACAGAAAAAAATGTCCGAAGAAAACAAGACTGTGACACAGAACGTCGAAGAGACCCAACAGCAAGTTGCCGCCAGTGGTGAGGCCGCTGAACAAAACATCCAAGAAACCGTCAAGGAAGCTGAGCAAAAAGCCGATGAAACCGAGGAGGCCGCTGTTAAGGAAACCAAGGAAACTGCTGCTAAGACTTCAGAAACCGCTGACAAGAAGACTGAAGAAGCTAAGAAGTCCAGCCCTGTCAAGAAGTGGATGAACAAGTTGAAGAAGCTTTTGAACTAAGGAGCTAATGAGTATATGTGTGGTTAAGTTGAGGGCGTGTCACCACGTACGTGACCTTTTTTAGCCCTCCCTCGCTCATTTCTGTCCCCTTCCTATTCTTCTGTACTCGATAATAATTACCTAATATAATAACTAATATACATAGCTTTTGTGGGCGCTGCAAAAATAGTATGCCTTTTTTTAGAAGTGTCCGGGCCGAAGCAAGAGATAGAACTGGAAATCCCGTCCAAAACGACATCGCGCTGCATTCGTAGAAAGTGACTAAATGGATCCGTGTGACATGAGATCCACCCCATTTCATTTTTTTCTTCGTGCATATCGCGCAAGTTTTTGCCACCACGCTCTGGCCCCATCAACGCATCAACAATCCGTCAGAAGCCATGTATTCCACAAGTATGCCCGGCAGCATACTGGGTAATGCAATGGGGCCTCCCCTACAAACTGGGCAATTTGGTCAGCAAGGCGTGGCGGCGGGAACCGCCGCCTCCGCCCAGCTTCACGCTCCGCCTCAACTCAACTTACAGTCATCGCAGGTCGGCGCTGTCGCGCAAGCGCAGCAACCAGCGCGACCAATTCAACAAGGACAGCCACAACCAGGTCTCAAGGGTAACTCTCACGCACTCGAAGACCCTAATGTTTATCACTGGATATGCCAGCTCACCTATGGGCCCAATAAGGAACAAGCTCTGCTAGAACTCGGTCGGAAGCGTGAACAATATGAGGATTTGGCTGTTGTACTGTGGTCATCATTCGGTGTCATTGCTGCACTGCTCAACGAGATTACGGCTGTGTACCCAATGCTATCACCGCCCACCCTATCCAACCAGCTCAGTAACCGTGTTTGCAACGCACTAGTGCTATTGCAATGTGTCGCATCCCACCCGGAAACTAAAACCTTGTTTTTGCAAGCTCACATCCCTCTACTGCTATTTCCGTTCCTAAACACCACTTCCCGTCAGCGCACATTTGAATATCTGAGACTCACCTCGCTTGGTGTCATTGGTGCCCTGGTCAAGAACGATTCTACTGAGGTCATCGCTTTTTTGTTGAGAACCGACATCATTCCGTTGTGCCTTCGCATCATGGAGTCTTCATCTGAGCTCTCCAAGACTGTCGCCATCTTTATTCTCCAGAAAATCCTACTCGACGACGCTGGCCTCCAGTACATCTGTGCCACTCCCGAGCGTTTCCACGCTGTGTCACAGGTTCTCACCAACATGGTTGACCAGCTCACTATGCAACAAACACCCGGTAGACTTCTGAAACACGTTGTCAGATGCTACCTTCGTCTCAGTGACAACCTTGAGGCACGCAGACTTTTAAAACAAGTCCTTCCTCGCCAATTGAAAGACAACACTTTCGGAGATGTCCTCAGAGATGACCTCGGTACCAAACGTTGTCTTGCGCAGTTGCTCCTGACACTGAACGAGGACTGAAAAAAAAAACACATTGACCTATTCCACTTGCTTCTTTGGCTCCTATAGACTTGTATAATATCGTAATCTCATCTCACTCATGTAAGTTACCCGCACTCTTGGATTCATCTTCTTACTATAATATTTTTTTTTTCCCTTTCCCTAATTGAAAAAAATCCTTTTGCGTGGCAAACACCAACATAGACCTGTTTACCTATTATCATCGGTTCTACCCGCTAATATGTCGACTCATACCTACAAGAAGTTTGAGGAGACAGAGTCGGGTGTTTTGCCCGACAAGATGACAGTGTACCAGGACTGTCTCAATGAATTCAACGAATCACCCGTGAATCCAAAGCGTTGTCGTACTTTGATTTCTCGTTTGTTGCAATTGCTTGCACAGGGAGAAACATTCCCAAAGAGTGAAGCAACAACTTTGTTCTTCTCTGTGTCTAAGTTGTTTCAGCAGCCAAGTGATTCCTTGAGACAGATAGTTTACTTAGCTATTAAAGAGTTGAGTTCGATTTCAGACGACGTGTTGATGGCCACGTCATCCATCATGAAAGATATACAGAACGGATCAGATGTAATTAAGCCAAACGCAATTAGGTCCCTGACCCGTGTTCTCGATGAATCCACTGCTTTTTCAGCAGAACGTTTGCTCAAGTCAGCTGTTGTTAGTAAACACCCTTCCATTTCCTCAGCTGCGCTTGTGAGCTCTTACCACCTTCTTCCAGTCGCAGAAAGTACAGTTAAGCGTTACATCAACGAAACTCAGGAGGTGGTATCAGATTTGAAGACGTATCCTTACACAAACGGATCTTCTGAGTATTACCCAAACTCGACTTACATCGCTCAATATCATGCAATTGGCCTTTTATGCATGTTGAAAAATCACGATAAAGTTGCTTTGATGAAATTGGTGCAGCACTTTTCTGGTGGTAACCTTCTCAAGAACCAATTGGCACAAGTGGAACTTGTTAAGCTTGTGGGGGAATTGCTTCACAAAGATCCCCAAATGGTGGCCCAATTTTCTTCTCTATTGGCAAATTGGCTTTCAAGCAAATACGAGTCTGTTCAATTGCAATCTGCAAAGTTGATTACATCTCTACCTGATCGCCATGTTTCTCCAGAACTCTTCGCTGCCGCGATTCAAACGCTGCAAGGTCTTTTATCGGTCCCACGCGTTACAACCAGATTTGCTGCTGTTAGGGTTTTGAACAGGATCTCCATGATTTCTCCCGAGAAGATTGTCGTGTGCAATCCCGAGTTGGAATCCTTAATCAACGATAGCAACAGAAACATCTCAACCTATGCCATCACAACTTTGTTGAAGACAGGTACTTCTAACAACATCTCTTCATTGATTAAGACAATTACTAAATTCATTCATGAGATCTCGGATGATTTCAAGATTATTATAATTGATGCTGTTCGCACCATGTGTCTAAAATTCCCTGAAGAATGGAAATCTCTTCTCGACTTTTTAATTAATGTCTTGAAGCAAGGTGAAGGTGGTTTCGAATTCAAAAATAGTATTGTGGAAGCACTTTTCGATCTTGTACAGTTTGTTCCTCAATCGAAAGAAGTTGCTTTGGAGAATCTATGTGACTTTATTGAAGATTGTGAATTTAATGAAATTCTGGTTAGAATTCTTCATCTTTTGGGTAAGGAAGGTCCAACTACTAAGACGCCATCCTTATACGTCAGACACATTTATAATAGGGTTGTATTGGAAAACTCTATAATCAGGTCAGCTGCTGTAGTTGCTCTCTCTAAATTTGCGCTGGTCAAGAATGATCCCACATTAGCGGAGTCAATTCAAATTCTATTGAGAAGAATCTCCAACGATGCAGACGACGAAGTTAGAGACAGAGCAACAATTGCTTTAGAGTTCATTGAATCTACAAAATCCCAACCTCAATTATCTGTGGCGCAAGATTTACTTGAATGCAAATACTCTTACGACTTAGCTGCATTGGAATCTAAGTTGAATCAATATATGTCGTCAAATTCTGATACTTTTAAGACGCCATTCGACCCTTCATCTGTTCACAGATATACAGAGGACGAGAGAAAGGCAATTGAGTTGAAGAAGAGACAAGAACAACTATTTTCCTCTACCCCTACTACCAAAAGATCTGCTACTTCTCAATCTGCTGATGCGGAGAAGAGCAACAACTCTTATTCCGGACCATCAATGCAAGAGCAAGGTGAAGACCTCATGGCCACCAAATACGCGGATGAAATTGCCTCCATTGAAGAGTTCAAGAGCTTTGGTCCTATTATCAATACTTCTAAGGATGTTCCTTTGACGGAAGCCGAAGCCGAATTTGTGGTGACTGGTGTCAAACATGTGTTTAAAAACCATATTGTATTGCAGTTCAATATCACTGATACACTAACAGATGTTGCGCTCGACCACGTTTCTGTTGTTTGTACGCCTGAGATTGAAGACGCTAGTGGATTGGAAGAGGTGGCAACTATACCAATTGAGAGGCTAATGCCTTCTGAAACATCCGTCTGTTATGTTGCATATAGCAAGCCTGAAGGGAATGTCATGGAAGGATTCTTGAACACCTTATACTTTACAACTAGAGAACTGGATCCAGTCACTCATGAGTCTTTCGAAGGCGATGAAGGGTTCCAAGATGAATATGAGATTGACTCTTTATTCTTCACAGCGGGCGATTATATCAAAGGAGCCTTCGTAGGTAATTTCTCTGCGTGCTTCGACGAACTACCCAACTCGGAGGTAGCCGTCTACAACATCAAAGAAAACATTTCCCTGCAAGATGTTGTTGATAGACTAGTTGTCAGCACCAGCTGTTTGACTCTAGAAAACACACAATTTGCGCCTTCGGACTCGCACACACATACACTAAAACTGTTTGGTAAGAGTGTCTTGAGTGGAGCAAGAATCGCATTAGTAGTGCGCATGATTAAGAGTTCCAAAGGTATTGCTCTGAAGGCTGAAGGCAGATCTGATGACGCTGAATTATGTAGTGACGTCGTTAACGGGCTGATGTAAATCACAAAGTAGATTATTATATCTTTGATATGTTCAAAAATGGCTGAACTGCCAATCGAAATTAAATTTTAAAATCTTAAGTGCTGATCAAAGCTTTAGTAGAAACTAGCCTTTTACTATTTGGAATGATATATGTGTCTCTTTAGAACGTCTCATGTCTGTAATGGAAGTTAGAAAATATATAACCAAAATGCATTTTTTTCAAATTAGTGCTCATTACTCAACTTGGGTGATGTATAATGGATGAAGAAGAGTTACAGCTCAAGAAGGAGTTAAGAGAAAGAAAAAAAGATGAATTGGCTAGAAGAAAGCGTGCTCGAGAAACCGCCGTCCCTGAACCATCGAAACCACCACAAAATACGGCCATCTACATCTCCAGTTTACCGTCTGATAAAACCACTGTGGATGATCTTATCACAGAGTTCAGCAAATATGGTATCATAAGGAAGGACCCCGAGACGGACCAATATAAATGTAAAATTTACGTCGATTCAGATGGCAAACCGAAAGGAGATGCATTACTCGTGTATGCGAGACCTGAAAGCACAGGTATGGCCATCGAGATGATGGATGGCTACAACTTTAATGGTCAAAAGATCAAAGTTGAATTGGCGACTTTCGATCAAAACCCTAATACAGATGAGGCGGATGCGCAGGGGCCAAAAAGAAGTAAAACTCATACTTCTCATAAGGAAGAATCCAAGCTAGATGACAGGAGCGATTCGTCGGAGGAATTTTTAACATCAGCAAGAGATGACGACTGCATTGTTATCTTAGCCAATATTATTGATATTTACGCTGAACTAAACAGTCATGAAGTTGCTGAAATTGCGCAGGATCTCAGAGAAGGTTGTGAAGAGTTTGGTGAAATAGTCTCCTTCAAATTCGATGAACTACTGGGACAGGCCCAAATCGAGTATGCTTCTCAGGAGCAAGCCCAAAAGTGCTGCAAAAATTTAAATAACCGCTTCTTCGATGGAAGAAAGCTCAGTGCGTTTATAAAAGGCCAGGAAGAGGAGGAATTAAGTAGTTCAGAAGACCTTATATCACTTATGTAACAGCTAATCGTGAATCATGATTGTATCACTCCACAATGAATTAATGTCTATACTGTTGGACTGTAGAATATATGTTAAATGCAAAAAATATGAGCGGTACGAGAATCGAACCCGTGTCTCAACCTTGGAAGGGTTGAATGATAACCACTACACTAACCGCCCATTGCTTTGTTGTGAAATACTTTGGCAAAGCAAAGTAAATATAGGAAAGTAGGAAATATAGAATTACCGTTTTTGGCGGAGAGGTATTTAACTTCTCGGATACTTTCGTTTCAGTTTCAATCGAGAAACCATTCAACACCTCTTACGACATGTTGGAGCTGTATGTTCTTGACATATGATTTTATTTTCACAGGCATCCATCGGATCTCTGTCTTTAGGCTTTAATTTGACTTTGAGAAAGAAAACCATAAATTCACTGACTGATAACACATTGAGAAGATCGTGCATCCAGTAGGGTCTGCGTATCTGACAATATTGACCACTTGGCCTTTAAATGGGTTCATAGTTGTACCGTCCCAAGCGACTTTTGGAAGCATATGACGTTCAAGTTGAAAAATTTTTTCATACTGAGTTACGTTAAAGTTTCTACCATTTCATTAACACTGCCAAATTCAAAAAGGCTTTACTACAAAGTAAGAAAAGAAATGCCTCCAAAGAAGCAAGTAGAGGAAAAAAAAGTACTATTGGGTCGTCCAGGTAACAACCTAAAGGCTGGTATTGTTGGTCTAGCCAATGTTGGTAAGTCAACCTTCTTCCAGGCCATTACCAGATGCCCTTTGGGTAACCCCGCCAATTACCCTTTCGCAACAATTGATCCTGAAGAAGCTCGTGTGACTGTTCCATCTCCAAGATTTGACACTCTTTGTGAAATTTATAAGCCTGCTTCCAAGGTTCCTGCTCATTTGACTGTATACGATATTGCTGGTTTGACGAAGGGTGCCTCTGCAGGTGAAGGTCTAGGTAATGCCTTTTTGTCTCACATCAGATCTGTCGACTCCATCTACCAGGTGGTTCGTTGTTTCGACGATGCCGAAATTATCCACATTGAAGGTGATGTTGATCCAGTTCGTGATTTGGAGATTATCAGCACCGAATTGAGATTGAAAGATATTGAGTTTTCCGAAAAGCACTTGGAAGGTATCGAAAAGATTACTAGAAGAGGTGGCCAATCATTGGAAGTCAAGCAAAAGAAAGAAGAAGCTGCTTTAGTTGAGAAAATCATCGAATTATTAAAATCCGGTCAAAGAGTCGCTAACCATAACTGGACTACTAAAGAAGTTGAGATCATTAATTCAATGTTTTTGTTGACTGCTAAGCCAGCCATTTACTTAATCAACTTGTCTGAAAGAGATTTCATCAGAAAGAAGAACAAGCATCTTTTGAGAATCAAGGAATGGATCGACACGTACTCTACCGGTGACTTGGTCATTCCATTCTCAGTCTGCCTGGAAGAAAGACTCTCACACATGAGTGAGGAAGAAGCCGAAGAAGAGTTGAAGAAGCTCGGTGTCCAATCTGCTCTTCCCAAGATCGTGACTACCATGAGACAAAAATTGGATTTGATCTCATTCTTTACAAGTGGTCCAGACGAAGTTCGTGAGTGGACCATTAGAAAAGGTACCAAGGCTCCACAAGCTGCTGGTGTCATTCATAATGATTTGATGAACACCTTTATCTTAGCCCAAGTGATGAAATACGAAGATATTGTCGAATATAAAGACGAAGTTGCTATCAAAGCCGCTGGTAAGATGCTGCAGAAGGGTAAAGACTACGTTGTAGAAGATGGTGATGTAATTTACTTCAGAGCGGGTGCTGGTAAGAACTAATATCCGTAGAACCTTTTCATAGATGCTTTGTGTAATAACTTACATCTGCTTCATTTTCATTATAGACAGGTGATTATTTACAAGTAAAAACGAGATGATTTAATTAAATAGAAAGGAATACCATTTTTGGGTTCTTTTTTCACGTTGCTCCTTAGGGATATAAGCCTTAACATGCTCTTCAATCTTGTCTGTTCCCGTTTTCTCATCATATTGCCGACCTAGAGCATCAATAAATTGACCTTCAGGATCCATTAAATAGAAAAAGATGGAATGGTCTACCAAGTAGTCTTCACCAGGTTTCAAAGTGGGTGGAGTAGAGAAATACACTCTATATTGCTTGCACGCGTTTTTAACATTAGCATAGTCACCGGTAAGGCCAATCAAATCAGGATGGAATTCGCTGAGGTATTGCTTCAGAACATCGGGAGAATCTCTAGCAGGATCACACGTAATAAAAACTGGCTGTATAGTTATACCTCTCTTCTTCAAGTCGTCAAGCCAGACGCTCAGCTTATCTAGCTCATCGGGGCATATATCAGGGCAGTGTGTGAAACCGAAGTAAAGGATAGAAAACTTGCCTAGTAAATCTTTTTCCGTGAACTCTTTGCCATCTTGGTCTACTAACTTGAAAGGTCCGCCAACGAGGGGCTTACCGTATCCCCTGTTTGCCTCTGCTTCTTTTTCGATTTCGATTCTTCTCTTCTCCTTTGCAAAGAAATAATATAGGCCACCTCCAACAGTCAAAAACAGTGCTGCAGCCTTCCACGTTGCAAATTCGATAGAGCCTCCTGAGCCTCCGCCCCCCTGTGAGTGTGTATTTGTTCCACCAATAGCAATTCTACTTAGTGGCTTCTTCTTGTTAGACGGGTTAGGTGGTGGAATACTCGACGAATTTTGCTCGTTCAATATCTTAGAAGAATATGATAATGGCCTAATAGAGCTCGAAATAAGAGAGCGACGTGATATCGTCAAGAAGGGAAGCCTCGATCTCACTAGCATCTTGGTTTTGTTTCTGAAGTTTGGTACGTACGAAACATCAGGCGCTCTTATTAATAATTTTGGGTAAGAACTTCCGAGGGTATATGGAATTATAATTCATATTCCGAGGTCAATCTGTATACGGGATGCGGTCTTATTAGAAAAGAAGTCACCAGTTATCAACTAGTGAGTCTCTACTACTAATAGAATTTGTATGAACTTAATTGCAAGTATTAAGATGATCTTTCGTTGACATATTTTTCAATACCTTAAAAAACTGCCTTTACTCGGAGACTTACAAGCTTGCAGAACATGATATTTCACAAGAAAGTCAAGTATGAAGTGAAAATTCCAAGGTTGATACACGTACCTTAGCCTCAGATATATCAAGAGCCTTCGCATAGTCTTTGCATAGCAACTGTCCTAATTAAGGTAATGAAGTATATGTTT
>JAJLUF010000077.1:0-26813 GCA_030569995.1 Lachancea cidri
AATTGCACACTTGTTCTATTCAAATTTGATGTTACAATAGGTTCGGTCTCTTTAATGCACCTTTGCATTCTGGAAACATCATTTTCGAAACAGTTCTGTAAGCAGGCCAAAAGCGTGGCCTCCGTTTCCCGTTCAAGCAGTTTATCCAGCACTCTTTGAAAGAATTGCAAATCCACTGTAACTTGAAGCAACCCATCAGATGAAACATTACCGATGTATGGTTTAAACGCCTCAAATAAATACTTGGAAATGAATATCTGGGTTTCTTTTATAATTCTGCTGATAAGCTGAGGGCCTATTCTGAAGCATTCGCTGTGAACGGTAACGAGGATCATCAATGCTTCGATAACATAATCCCCAGCTCGGAAAGAATGCGATGTGTAAGTGGACCAGTTTATTTCGTGGAATTTGTCTTCGAGGATGTCTCTCAAATTTACTTTTAGATCTGATAAATAATTACCAAATATTGATGATTCCATCTTGGCGAGCAAAGCAAAAATTTCAAGATTCTTTTGACTTAAATGCCACTCAAAGGATTCATCGAAGTATTGCAATATCTCGGGGAAAATTTGTTCGCGAATATATTGCAAGTTTGTCAGTGTTAAAATAGTACGAGGGTTTCTTGGATTATCCTTGTCTTTAGCAGCATCTTTCAGGGTCGACTCAAGCACGGCTTCCATTGAAATTATCTGCTGAACCTCAATTCCTGTCAACAGTTGTTTTGAAGGGTGAGTTACGATGGAAATTCCATTTAGCACGGGCAATTTCTCAAATGAGAACAGCATATCTCTGATAGTTTTAATGCTGAATTTCTGAAAGGAGCGAACAATTTCTGGAAATTGAGTGACCCCATATTCCTGTTTACCTAAGGTACGGAATACGGACCAATCCTCAAGAGTGTGAAATTCAGAAATATCTCTCAGTTTTGTGGAGGAGATTGCTGCAATGCAACGATCTAGAATAATGGAATCGAGTTTCCTTAATATTTCAACTGAGTTTGAACTGATACTCAACTGGGCTAACTCATTAGTGAACTTTAAAATAGGTTCAACAATTCTCGGTAAGTATCTAAGACATCCTAACCCATTGGACTTAGGCGGAATGAATCCGTAATCATGTGGTGATCCTGTCTCTTTTTCAATTGTTTCATTCCTACTCAACGAATCTTGGGAAGCAAGAAAAAAAGAGAGCAGCCTGTCACTGAGATGTTTAACAAGAAGTTCCCCGCGGTTTCTGACTTCTCGAATTTGGTACTCTTCCAATTCTAAAAATGTCCGATAATTATCACGAGTTTCGATGTCTGCGTTTAAGATATTATCTTTTCTTTTGTCATTAATCAACGATGTTTGATATGTCCCATCTAGAAATTTCTCGACGTGCTCCCAAAACTCGACAAACCTATTAGATTGTGCAGAAATAGAGCCAATGAATTTCAGAATCAATAACCACATTTCGACGATCACTGGGGTATCAGTAAGTCCGTGGTTTTTT
This sequence comes from Lachancea cidri, assembly GCA_030569995.1. NCBI lineage: Eukaryota > Fungi > Ascomycota > Saccharomycetes > Saccharomycetales > Saccharomycetaceae > Lachancea > Lachancea cidri. The sequence goes on from JAJLUF010000077.1 coordinate 1,492, forward strand.
GTCGCCATCATATTTGTGGATACCAGGCCATCACTGCCCCCGCTCGGCCCTTGATCAGTAAAAGTATTGATGAATAGATAGAAAGAGAGATCCACAGCATCATCTGCACCATCTTTGAGAATATTTTGTTGGGCATGAATAACTTTGGAGAGAATTTGCTCACAAATTTCAGCTAGCTTTGATTCAAATCCGTCAAGTCTCGTATTTATCCAACTAATAATTGGATTATCTTCGACTTTTAAATCTAGCAGTTTCGAAATCAAAGGTAAAAAATGCTCCTGCGTTTCATCTGATCTTCCTGATATAAGCATTTCCCATGTAAATTTGCGATACATATCCACTGTATTTTCCACCTCATTCCAAATTCGTTCAAGGATAGGGGAAGCTCCACTAGTCGACAATAATTCATGGTACTGATGCTGGGCTCTCGTGTATTCGAAAAGCAGATTCGTGTAGTCTTTGTTATTGAGGCAACTCTTCAAAGTTCGAGGTAAATTAAAAAAGTCTTTGTTTTCTTGCACAAATGCTATTGTTAATTGATAGTTCTTCAACTTCTTATTTGCCTCCATCAGAGGATTAAGTCTTTGAGCTGTTTCCCTTATCGTTTCGTCAACCGTGGCACTCAATTTTTCCAAACCGAATTCATCATCGCCACCTTTCGATAAATTATTGAATTGTTCATATATCCTATCCAAGTTGTTTTTTGATCTGACATACTTCACAAAATTTTGTTGGACGAGTTGTTTCAAGTCATCGCTCTGGGACTGTAATGACCGATCGAGGAAATCCAAAGACTCAGTCAATTGTTGAAAAGCATCATCAGGATGAACATTTTTCAAGTAGAGTTTTGAGTTAAACTTCTTGCTATTCGTGAAATACTTAAATCGTTCACGCTGTGGAATTCGGCGCTTGTCGAGTAGATGGGAGAGCGATTCTTTAGATCCTAATGGATCAGGCAAGTCTGCTGTTTCCACTACACTACCGTTCCTCGAATTGAAATCGTGCTCTTGCTGTAGTAGTTCGTTGAGGATTGTGTAAGAAGACTCCTCCGAACTCCTACCCTGAAAATTATCCAAGGGAAACAAGGCACTGGAGTCCTCTTCCCATGATGTTTTAGGGTCAAGTGATTTGAGGTGATAGAAATCCAACAAGTTGCTCTCTTCGAAAGTGAATGGATTGCTGCTCATGGATTTTGTTGTAAACTTAGACGAAGCACCTGCGTTAGGTATTTGTCTAATAGCTCAGTTTGAGAAAACAAGAAAAAATCGCGTACCAAAGAAAATCGGCAATTCATCATTACTTGAAATAACTATTATACAATGTGGTTTTTTATATATATATACATATATGTGATTTCTTCACCTTTTCTTGGGTCCACGTATAGGAGGCGGTGGTCTTGAAATTGGGCCTTGCTTAAACATAGGGGCATTCTTTAGCATGTCTGGCACCACAAAAAACCGTACATGCGATCCTCTTACAAAGACATGATCCATGTGTGTAACATTACCATCTCGTCCTGTAACGGTAACGTCTCGCATTTGGACATTCATGTTGTCCTCATTATCGACTAACTTACCTCGATAAGTTTCCCCCGTGGTAAGCTCTAATGAAACAATATGGCCTTGTGATTCATTGAGTAGTTTGACCGGGATACCAGAAGCATTCATTTAAGCTTTTGCTGCTGCTTCGTTGCTAAGTTTTGAGATGCTATGAGAGTTATCAATTATAATATTCGAAAAAATTATATTTAAGTTGCCGAACACATAAATCAATAATGAACGTGATCATAGAACATGTGCAGCTGCAATTCTTCAAAGAGATTGAGAACAACATATGTTCTCTGCAGGTTGCACAGAACATTATGGCGTTTGCACTAAAAAGTGGACACTTCTTCCTAATTGACTTAGCCACGCCATCTAATGTGGCTCGATTTCAGTTTCCTCTTCTAGCAAATAATCATGAAAAACTCTTAAACGTTTGGATGGATCCTAGCGGCTCTTATCTACTGGCTAAAACCAATTTTGCAAAATATTATACCTGTTCAGTGACATCAATATTAGAGGGACATGGAAAGTGCATGCCCTTAAAGCAACTGACGAAGAAAAACTGTGATGTAATGAATCTTGAATGGTTTCACGATACCCAATTAATATGTGGTACTGCTGAGGGTAATCTCTACTTGATTGAAGCACGTAATGATGGGTCGGTCACCAAGCTTCACTCATCTCCCAGCCCAATAGATGGTGTGGCATTTTCCCCACATTCAGGAGCATTTTTGGTCTCTGGCAATACCATCATGTTCTGGAAAGATGTCAAAGATCCAGTAACAACATTTACGAAGACAGTTCCTGACGAAACGGAGCAGTTTGAGCATTCTGATAGAAATCTAGGTATGAAATTTACACACCAAAACGATACATTTGCGTGGATTATCCAATCGGGAGTCATATTTGGCAAAACAAATTCGAGGCATAAAATACTTTCTTCTGCAAGCATTCTGCTAAACGTTGAGCTACCTCCATCAAATCATAGAATAAAAGATATTGTTTTGACTGAATATCATTTGGTTTTACTTCGTGGTAATGACATTTTAGTCGTCAACCAACTGAATAATAAGGTTGTTTTCCAGGAAACCATATGGGTGCAAGAAAATGAAAAGTTAGTTGGCTTAGCAGCTGATTATTCTCAAAAACCACCTACTCTTTGGTGCTACTCCTCGGCTAATATTTATGAAATAATCCTGCATGATGAATGCAGCGGAGTTTGGAATCTATTATGTGATCAATCAAGATTCGAGGAAGCTCTAAGTATAACTACTCTAAGCTCAATCGAAAAAGAGCAAATATATCAGAAAGAAGGTGATTACCTATTTTCTGAGAAAAAACTCTCTGCAGCTGCAAAGTGTTATGGGGTTAGCACATGCTCTTCAACATCAGAAATCGCTCTTAAATTTCTTGAAAGTCGAGACCTGAGCGCATTACAAGTCTTTCTCATGACGAGATTGAAGCATATAAGGGGAAACTCAAACACTGAAGCACAATGCATACTACTTTCTAGCTGGATTGTTTGGAATTATATGCAACAATTAAATGAACTTGATGAGAGTATTAATTCCGAACAAAATGCAAAAAAGCTTGACGATTGGCATAAGCTTAAAGCATCCATCGGAAAAGGTTTGGAGGGATTTCTTACAGATAATGTTGACTGCCTCGACAAAGAAACAATTTATCAAATTATGTCAAACCAACATCGGAAATCGGAAATTTTGTATTTTGCCAACGTTATTGAGGATCACAAATACATTCTATCCTATTGGATACGCTCACAAAACTGGTATGAATCTTTGAAAGCCTTGACCATGTTGCGGGATCCCGAATGTACATATAAGTATGCCACTGTGCTTCTAGTCAATTCACCGGATTCAACTGTTAGCACGTGGATACAAATCAGAGATCTCAATCCATCGGAGTTAATTCACCCGATTTTGACATATTTCACAAATTACCAGAAGCAAAGACAGCTAGCTGGATCTACGCAATCTCTACAGAATTATGGTTTGAATTATCTCAGATGGTGTATAGATGAGCGAGACTCTTGTGATTCGATTGTCTACAGCACTGCGATATACATGATGATTGCGGGGTTTGATGGTGAAGAGAAGGAACTTGAAGTAATTGATTTCATGGAAGACCATCAGGGTTTCTTTGATCTCGACTTTGTCCTGCGGCTGGCATTAAAATTCTGCAAGTATCAGATTTCGACCTATCTTTATTCCCAGTTGCGACTATATGAGGATGCAGTGATTCTTGCTTTGAACGAGAATTTGCTTGAAACAGCGAAATTGGTCGCTAGCAGTTCTGAAATAGATGAAGACTACAATTTAAGACGAAAATTGTGGCTGAAGATAGCTCAAAAGATGATTCAGCAGGGTAATGACATCAAGCAAACCATCAAAACCATTATTCTTGACTCGAATGAGCTTTTGACTATGAGGGACCTTCTTCCATTGTTTGAGGAGTTCACTACGGTTGCCAACCTCAAGGAAGAATTGGTTAAAAGTCTCGAAAAACACAATCAAGTTATGTTGGGGATTTCCCAAGATATCAAGAGTTCAATTAAAATTAAAAAGGAAATTGTTGAAGACATCGAAGCGCTAAAAGAACGCTATCAAGTATTGGAGCCTGGTGCTTCATGTAACTGCTGTGGACAAGTTTTGCAAACACGTAAATTCTTCGTATTCCCTTGCGGCCATAGCTTTCACACCGACTGCTTGATCAAGGAGATCTTGGAGTCGACGGACTTTACACTCAAGAGTAAAATTGAAGGCTTCCAGCGGAAACTTTCCGGAAACAAACACACAGTGGATGTCAAAGAGCTCGATAAATTACTCGCCACTAAATGCTGCCTATGCAGCGAAATAAGGATCAATACAATTGATGAGCCTCTGAAAACCAACGATTCAGATGCTGCTGCTTGGGCTATTTAGATTTGGAATATATGACATTTTTATATCATAAACACACAATTCATACCATTCAGATAGCCACAGGATCCCTCTGGCTCATAACCGTGTGCAGTTATATGATAAAATCTGGACGTTTCAAAAAATAAAGGTTTTGAATAATTGATTTCCACTAATACTACTGGTAAAGAAAGTTAAGGTAAAACATGAATGAAAAGGAGCTATTAGATGGAGATGACCTTGATGTTGATGAGAACATTAACGAGTTTGATGACAATCAAGAAGGCCCTATCGATGACTCGATATTATTCAAAGAAAACGCTGAAGAAGAGACCGGAAAAACGAGACTGGAAAACGGTGCTGAAAAACTCTTTGAAATACCTGAGTTCACCAGAAAAGATAAAACATTGAATGAAATTCTTGATATGATGGAAGACAATCCACCAATTATTCCCGATGCCGTTATAGATTACTATTTGACAAAGAACGGGTTTGACTGCGCAGATGTCAGGGTCAAAAGACTATTGGCTTTAGCTACCCAAAAGTTTGTCAGTGACATTGCAACTGATGCGTATGAATATTCCCGGATAAGGTCTGCAATTACGGTGCACAACTCCAACAATGGTCAGGCAAGAGCACGGCAATTAATACTAGGTCAGCAGCAACCGGGTCAGCTTACGCAGCAACAACAACAGCAAAATGAGAGGACAAAGGCAAATAAGGTGGTATTAACGGTCAATGATTTGAGTAGTGCGGTTTCTGAATATGGTCTCAACGTTGCCCGGCCTGACTTCTATCGTTAAACGTGATCATAATGGAATTCTGTAGAAGAGGAAAGGGCCTCGTTTTTAATATCGCTATATAGCGACTTCACTTTTTGTATAGTAACGAAAGCATTCGTCACAGGGAAGCATAAGATGCCAATAGATTACTCCAAATGGGACAAGATTGAACTCTCAGATGACTCTGACGTCGAGGTTCACCCAAACGTCGACAAACGATCATTCATTCGATGGAAGCAACAAAGCATACACGAGCAGCGGGCCAAACGTAATCAGGATATCAAGAACTTAGAATTTCAATTAGATATGAACACACGTTTAAATAAGCGTGTTGATAAGTTGCTGGAACTATTGTCTAATGATGAACTAGTCGAATTAAGTATGATACGAAAAGTTCTGAATGCCAATTTTGACAAGACCGAAAAGGGTGAAGGGGACAATGTGGACCCGGATATCCCTCCTTACAATGAAATGGTGGAAGATTTATTCGAGCAGCTTGAAAATGATGCCAAGAAGGAAGGGAAAAATTCTAAGGATGGTGCTATCATTAGGTCGTTAGTCTTACAACACAGAGCTAAGATTGACAACGTAAGTGAGCAGGCAAAGAACAAGTTAGAAGAACTCTACAAGGAGAAGAGTAACTTGATTTCATCCGAGGATATTCACACTGGATTTGAAAAAAGTATTGTCAATAAAAAAGATAACGATGACCAGATATCGAAATTCCTACCTTCAAATCCAAATACTTCAACCGAAGTAGCACTTCCTAGCCCACCTATGGCCTTCATCGAATATCAGGACGACGTCATGAAATTGGCCCCTGAAACAATTGAATTTGGTAAGATACCAGTGACAGAATTAAAGAAATCTGAACAGTTTTTACTAAACCATCTTCAAATTATTTCCGAACAGCAAAAAGATGCACTAATGATGTCTGCTTTTGAATATCAGATGGATAATAACGAAACGATATCCTATCGTGTGATTCATCAATCAGAGTTGTTGGCGTATATTCGTGAGATTTATGAAATGAAAAAAATTCCAAATTTGCAAGTTAAAGAGCTAACTGAAGTCATCAAGATGTTTTTCGAAAAAGTACTATTCAACAGAGGAAATGAAATGGGTAAAAAATCGTTTTTAGAATCTGTGCACGCAAAATTCGAACATGTAAAGCAGCGCGTGAAAGTTATGGAACAAGAAGAAGCACAAGAGGGCGTCGAGACAATTCAGTTGAAGTCGCTCGACGACTCCACGGAGCTGCAAATAAATCTACCAGATTTCAGTTCGAATGATCCAAATGAGATACTAAGACAAGAAGCCTTCCACAAGTTACCCTCTAACATGCAAGAGGCGGTAAAGACTCAAAGTTTGGATAAAATTAATGACGTTTTCGCCGAAATGCCTATTGAAGAAGCAGAGCGCATTTTAGAAATTTTTAATGAAGGAGATATCATAGGTATTAACGCGCTACTTGAAGATGAAGGTGAGTTCAGAGAGCTGCAAGAGCAATATCACAATGAGCAAGGCATTGAAGAATTGTCGATCGATGAGAACTCCAACTTACAAAATCAGAAGCAGCCGGAATTAGAAGAAGATTCCCCCTTTTTAAGCACCTCGGAGATGGTAGACTAAAAAGTGACATAAGCATTTTAAATACCATCATTCGTCTCTTCACTATCTTTTTGTATGTCAAGTGACTTTTGCTGTGTCCAATTTCAAATTACTGGCTACACATAATTTTTAGCTTAATCATTTAAACAATTAACAGAAATCATAGCTTGGGAAACTTCGACGTGCCCAAGAATTTATATTCCACTTCATTATGCCGTAATCCGTACCAATGATAAGAGAACTACCTTCCTCGTCCTCCATCCAATCGATACCAGATATATGATTTTCCTCCGTCGAACCAACGACAACTGTGCTACCACCCAATCTTGAATAGTCACGATTTCTTGGATAGGATAACAAGCTGGTATTGCGATGTCCACTATCGCGGCGAGGATGTCTGCTCAGGAGTTCAAAGCTATCATCATTAACGTCGTTATAAGCATCAGCAAATTCCATCGGGTCGTCCGACAACACTTCATCGCCAACATACTCTGTCGATCTGTTCACGGGCAAATAATTCGGATCACTGGCTCTTCCAGCGCCGGATACATAGTTATAATTGTCCACTGCTCGATAATTCTGCTCCGTGTATCTTGCATCCAAAATTGACGGATCAATCGATTCTAAGGATGCTGTAGGTGAGGAAAGGGACGTAGAAAATCTCCGTACTCGGAAAGAGGATCGCCGCCTTTGTCTATGGTTCACATGAATACCGCCACCTCCGGACTCATTCAAATTATCATCATTCAAGCACGAATTACTCATTCGATTGACTACTTTTGGGTATGGAAGAATTTCGGGTTCTAATTCACTAACAGGAATATTTGTGGCAGAAGTAATGCAGGGATCAGAATACTGCACAGGCATTGAATTTCTCCTGATAAATGGATTCGTGCCTTCATCCTCTTCTGCTGTCCTCGCCCTATCTGGAATTATGATCACCTGGTGATTCAGAAAGTTTCTGGTATCTATGACATGCACCCTTCCCTGATGTTCTGAAATGAACAATAAATCATCTAAGCCTTGACTGAACTTGCAAACTCTGAAAGCTCCATTTTGTGCATGCTTTCTTGTCGAATATAATTCTGCTAACGGAGTATCCATTTTTCTAGTATCATAGACCCAGCAAGAACCATTTTGAAATACAGTCGCAAATTGTAAGTCATTTTCGGAAAAACTCGTCGAAAAGCCGTGGTCGCCGCCAGGTGCTTCGTAAATGTGGTCTAAAAAGCCTGATCGGTCAGGCAATGCATATCTAGGTATTCTTTTTGTGCGAATGATTGAGCTGCCCCAGTCGGGTTGTGTATCATATTGCAAGGAAAAACAACTTGTCAACTGATTTTGATGGTAAATAGCAAATCTGCTAGAGTCACCCGAGGCAATCATTGTTTTACCATCGTGTGAAATTGTGGCGTTGTTTAATGCAAATTTCAAGTCGGAATATCTTCTCGTCAGTTCAACTCCCCTATTGCTGACATCGCATTGGTATAGGTGTGCATCATTATTGCAAGCGAATAGATCATACTGTTGCGATGTTTTCTGATAGAGAGATACGCAGTTATTGATATATTGACCTAACCTGTAGGTCAAAGACACCTCATTTTCCTCATTATATAGGGACAGAATACCTTTCCAAGAAGCTTGGTTGCTATAAGTACTGTGGTCGGATAAAATGTTGCAATTCGCTAACCTTATAGCTTCCACTTGAGTTGGTATTCCACTCGTTGAATCGTCATTTAAAGACATAGATTGCCTTGACATATTCCCAACACTGCCGTTGTCGTCCGGACCCATTAGGCCACCTGAAGCTATCAACCCATCGTTCTCCTGGAAGCATCTACTCTTAAACTTAAATTCCACAACTTTTTGTGATGGCGAACAGTTTTGATCCTTAGGCCGTTGGTGAGGAAGACTGCTTCGCCTCTTAACCTTCTTTGAGTTGCCTGAGCTATCTCGTCTCCTCCATTTCTCGTTCCTATGTGACCTCGTGTCCAAAACACGAATACAGTGGTCAAAAATATAGTACACCTTTCCTGGTTCGGTTGAGGAGCGTTTTACGCAGTCCCTTAATTGCCAATGGTTTATGGAGACTCTAGTATCATACAGTTTTAATGTGGGCATAAGATAATTTTGAAATATCTTATCCTTCCCAGTGTTGGCATCATCAAATTGGCTACTTGGACTATCCTCTATAGTCATGTTAAAAGCAAAAAAGAAATCTAGCAAACGATTAGAGATGAATAAATTTTCGATAAAGCCAAAACTTTAAAGTCAACTCAGACTCGAATGCGATCAGCAAAAGAATTTTATCTTATAGTACTGGCCTCAGGGGTTTGTCACATCGCCCCCATTTTCCGTTACCGTGATTCGAACTTTTGTGAGAAGAGCCCCTTGCTCTTGTTATTTTGTACGAGTTTTAGCTGTTTGATTGAAATCATGTGACATAAAACTTCTATTATGATTTTAAGCTCATCAGTAAGAAGGCCGCATCTTTAGCGTCCTCCGGTTCTGGCTTCACAATGCTAACACCTGGTGTTTCTTCAGTGATCGGGGGTGATTTGAGCTTCATATTATGAGAGCGCGAGACAGATGTTATTGGAACCACAGATGGTCTTGGAGATCGCAAGTTGGAAGGACCCCGGCTGTTTCGTAGTGAGGCGGCCCCGATGTGCTCCCAGTCTTCTTCGTCTGTGTCTGACTGGTTGTCTAGATCTTCCAGAGCTTGAGATGAAAGGTTGTTGAGGTGGTAGCGTGGAAGTCTGTCGGTATTACCCAAACTTACAGGTTGCTGAGACGGCGTTGGTGGGCTAGTGCGAGAGGTGGTATGCGATAAAAGCGTCGATCTAATGGAGGATTCTTTCGAAAAAGAAGGGCGTGGTTCTCTCCGAACTCGGTTGGGCAACAAATCTGTGTCTTTGTCACTTGAAGCTTGAAGGTCCACCATGCTTCTACTATGGTATTCGGTGGCTGAGAACCTTCTTAGAGTGGCATCTGCGGCCTCGGCACTTCCGTTAGAACTGAGACTAACTACGGAATTGCGAAAGGAACCTGGCTTCGATACTGAGGGAGAGCGTAGCTTAGAAGAGGACCTCCGATGGCTATTTTTTAAGATGGGCCTAATAGCATGAGATATGAGGTCGTGATCGGCTTCGTCAGGTGGCGAGTCTGCGAAAACGACACTGGACTTACGTCTTTTGAAATGGTCGTAATTGAAAGTACCGCCATCATCGTCGGCATCTCCTTCACCCTCACCCTCACCCTCGTCATCATCTTCAGATGCCAGAGCGTTCTCGTCGATAAACATTGTCCTCCCCGCACGACTGAACCCCAGTTCCTTTTTAACCACGTGCTTCTTGCTGCTACTGCTTCTGCGTCTTTCCTGCGACACCATATCCTTTACTTTAGCATTGGCAATGTTTGTGGCTTCACGTTCCTGTTCGAATGCCTCGGAATCCACCTTCTTGGCCGACCACTGGCCCCAGCCAATCTTAGCGAACACTACAGAGTGTTCCAGATCGCCTGCATCCAAAGCACCCATTATTAGTCGTCTTTGTTTCGACGCTGATAAATCCTTGAACCCCACTATTTCTGACGCCAGCGCCTGTGTAATGAATCTAATTGCAAGAGGTCCCTTTGACAGCAGTAGATTCGACAATTTCTGTGGAGTAACTTGTTGTGCAGCGGAAACACCATTCGCTGACATTGCCGAAATTTGTTTGACCCCGTTAGCCAATCGAGAGCTCGGTTCCTTCTTACTAGTCACAGAAGACTTATCTTCCTTGGACTTCGGTGACAGCTCCTTACCGTTCATTTATCACTCGGTTACTATAAATTTAACCACAATTGTTTTATCCTGAATATTAAGACTCATATTTTCGCAAAGTGCGTCGTTAGTGTTATATTTTTTCACGTTTTACTAACACGTTATCACCCCTTTTTTAACTGATTCCTGGAGGATTCGAACCAATGATCTCGGCCTCAAAACAGATGCCAGACTATTTTATTCAATAGGCCCAGACCAGTTTATACTCACGCGCGTCTTTTTTCCAGAAAATTTTTCAAAATTTTTCAGCACATCGCAGGATTGGTGGTGAGCGTGGGAGTAGGCCGGGCTGTCCTCCTGCAATTCACATTAGTAGTGACAAAAGCAAGAAAGGTAGATTTTTGAACCAGTTCTTAATATATATATTTAGGTTGCATAGATCCAGTCACAGTGATGTCTGTATGTATCCAAGTAATAATTGAATGGTCGACTTTTTGCGAGGACGACGTTTGTGTGAGAATTGTGTGATACTAACCTGTAAATGATACAGAACCCATTTGACCTGCTAGGTAACGACGTTGAGGACGCTACAGTCGTCGCTCCTCCACCAAAGGAGATTGTGAAGACCACCACTTCATCCAAAAAGGCTGATGTTCCACCACCATCTGCCAACCCTGCTAAAGCAAACAAGAACAGACCAAAGCCTTCTGGTAATGATGCTGCTTTCAAAGACAGAGCTGCCGGCAGAAAGAACAACAGAGTTAAGGACGCTCCAGAGTCTACTGGACCAAAGAAGTCTAGCTCTACTAGAAAAGCTACCGACCGTCACTCTAGAAGTGGAAAGGTTGACACCGATAAGAAGGTCAGACAAGGCTGGGGTGACAACAACAAAGAGCTAGCCGACGAGGCTGCCGCTGAGACTGATGCTCAAGCTGAAATTGCTGCCGACCAAACCGTTGAGCAAACTCCAGTTTCCAACAAGAAGTCTTTGCAAGATTACTTGAACGAGGTCAACAGCAACGAATTCAACAAGGCCCCAACTGCTAAGCCAGTTGAGCAATTTGATGATGCAGAATTGTTTGTTAAGACAGAAGAGGTTTTCGCCGAGCCAACTAAGGTTAAGAACTTGAAGTCTAAGCAATTGAAGACCAAGCAATTCTTGGAATTCGACGTTTCCTTTTCTGACTCCAAGCCAAAGCCAAGAAAGTTCGACAACGCCCCAAGACGCGGTGGTAAGCCAAAGGCTACTAGAAACGCTCCTAACACCGCCGAGAAGAAGCCAGCCGTGAACTCCAAGAACTTCCCATCTTTGGCTTAAACCCTGACGTGAAAGACAAATCCTTCAATCCTTCTACCAGCGCTTACTTCATGTATGTAGGTTTTTGTTTATGTACCTTCTTTTTGTCAATCCTAGCGATGACAAAGAGTAGTGGAAAAATTAAGAAACTCCGTGCAGTGCCTAGAATTTAGGACAGCTTTTTAGTAGTCGCCTCATATAGAAGGGCGGAATGACATCGCTATATTTGGTGCCACGCTTATTTAATATCATTGCACTTTCCCAAGCGCTTCTGTCGCGGCCCTTCATTTGGCCGCCGAACTCATGTAGACCGTAAATGAGGTCGTCGTGGCCAAATCTCATATTATTGCCACCATGTTCTTCTACGCCATGTGCAATCCTCGCAACGTCATACAAAATCTTAGCTGTAAGCCCCCAGACGTCTTTGCATGGTATGTCTTGAAATTCTTCATCACCAGAGCTTGCGTCAGCAATTTCGTTAAGCCATGATGTATCTTTCAAATTCTCGTTCGGGTAATAGTAATGCTGGATGAGCCATGTTAACCCTCCCCATTTATGATTGGATTCTTTTTGACTTATGTATTCCACCTCATGGTCATTCCAGTTGCTTTGATGGGCGATTAGATCTGAAAGTGGTATCGAGAAGATTGATGAAGTTTCCCCAGGATTTAACTTACCAAAAAACTTGGAAACATTGAGAGATTGCGTATATTTATCTTCACCTTCCAAATCCGAGTTGTATAAAAAGCATACAATGGGCTTGACGCTGAGGAACGTTCTGGAAAGGTAGTGCGGTAGCTCGAAGCAAATATTTTCAATTTTCATGCCATAGTCCCTATTAAGAGCATCCGCATTACTGGGTAGCCCTATCTCTTCTTCTGCTTCACGACGGGCTACCATTTCAAAACTTTCTTGGGCATTATCTGCCTTCCCTCCAGGTAATGAAACATGACCGGAAAAGCTCCTCAATCCTCTCGATCTTCTGGTTAGCAATACACGCAGTTCCCCAAAGTGACCAACAAATAGCAGTATCAGCACCGCAGATCTTCTATCGGGTGGCCATACCAACGACTGTCTTAGGGAATACCCAAGCCGGTACTCCGAGAGGTTGCTTAGTAGTTGAAGCGGTTTTAGCATTGTTTCATTTACTCCAACGATCTGTTGCCAGATGTTTTTGAATAAATTATACTTCCGTGTTTCGTTACACTCGGAAGTGGTTATGGTATTATACTTATAATATATTATATGTATAATTATAGAATTATTTTAAAGTACATTTATTAGTTAGCAACTCGGGTAGTCACTTGAAGTTCGCAGTCTAAACTTTTAGATCCACCTTCAATGCGTAAGTTACCACGATAGATAATGTGATAAAAAGGACCAGGTACTGGGATAAAAATAACACAGATAGACAGTCCATTTGTAGATGGTCACCTTCTAATGGAGTATAAAATGCTGTAAAGTATACCTGAGCTGTAGCACTGGGCATTGACCACGTTAAAATAGTAATGAATTTCGCCACTTCGTTTTCAAGCCAATTCAATTCATAAATTTTGTTGGCCCAAGCAAATCCAATGATAGGCAAGACCATCAATCTGAATACTGTCATCATTACAGCAGTCTTCCAAAATCCTTTTGGTAACACTTTAACCTTCAAACGGGCTAAGGTCCCACCCAATAGAAGAAGTCCAAGAGGGACGCAAGCATCCCCAATATAGCTAGTAAAATCCATAAGAAAGTTTAAAACTGGCTCACCATCCGGAGCCTGGTGCATATGAACGTCGGTATGCACAAATAGACCTTTCACCCACGGAATCATACTACAGATGATTCCAAGAAGTGTACCTAGGGAAGCAGGCCGACAGAAGTTGATCAGTATGTATAAAAACCATCCCAATCTGTATTTCTTGACAAATTGAGAGAACTTAGATTTCCCTTTATGGGTGGATCTCGCCGTCGATGCTATGGAAAGATTTCCTAGACTTGATTCCCTCATTTCATAAGCATCTGGTTCGTAAGGATCATCGCTATCTTCGTCCGTGGCTGCCACCGAAGTGTTGCTCGTTCCGACTTCTTGAGTTAATGATAGAGGTTGTGATAGGTCTATCTCTCCAGTCTTGACACGAGTTACAGCGCTATATTCATTGATTACATCGTTCACGCTCTGAGAGTTTGCTCTCTGACGACGTCCCCTGGAACTTGATTCACTACAAGATCTGCCGCGGTTTTCGAACTTTTGTGAATTAGCCCTTCCCAAAGACATTGAAATAGAGGGAAGGGTATGAAGGGGCTGAAATGAACAATCCGAATGAATGGTTTGTTGAGATATACTAGAGCCCTCATCCACTCCGGTGCCGCTGATTGAATTATCGTGTATCGGAATCGGTCCATCTCGCTGGTTAGTGTTACTGTGTTCTCCATCCGCTATACTCTCGCTCAATGATGACTGAAGATCATCCAGTTCGCTAACTCCATCAGTGCCTCGAGTCCCGACTTGATTGGGACCTCCGTTGAGACCACAGTTGTCTCCATTGGAAGAATGGGCTTTTCTAAATTTACCATCAACTTCGTTATCTTTATCATCTTTTTCAAGCTGAGAAAACTGGTGCAGAGAGTCTGGTCCATCTTCCTCATCATCTTTCTTCTCTCTGAAGTCTAAACCAACTAATCGAAACATACCAAAGTTCATCATTAAAAAACTCTGACTGGCCAAGAATATGCAACAATAAGCAACACCTCTATCAACCTGATCTGCCGTAAATATCGAGCCATTGCTCATACTTTGCACGTAAGCGATTGGTAGGTCTGAGATGTTGGGGAAGATCCCAGAGAACAGTAATCCCCAATACCAACTCTTTGGCGCATTAGTTGCCCATTTTGTGAAAAAGGCGGCCAAGCCTCCAGCAACGAAAAGCATGACTGCCGTTAAGACTAAAACTCCTACCTCCTTGATATCCTTGTCTGAAATATTACTCACAATTTTGTTGAACGTCAAGCAAGGTAAAATCGCATTCACCACCATATTAGAGACACCCCTACTAGTCTCGACTGTAACAATATTGTATTTAGCGATGAGGAACCCCACGAAAATAATGACATAGATCTTCAAAACTGGTTTTAAGGCAGCATAGATGGCCACCCCTAAGCCAATACTCATTATGTGAAGGTTGGATATCTGGTTTTTCCGAATATCTAACTTAAACCCACGTATAAAATTTCCATGAAATAAGTGGGAAAGGAAGCCTTTTGAAATCAATCTACCTGTATATTGTTGTACAAGTGTCTTCAGCAAGTAACTTCAGTTTTCTTCTCCTGTTTTAAATGCCGGCTATTTGGTTATTGGCTGAGAATCTTCAACCCTATGTTAGCATATGCTGTCTTTGGATCTTAACGACTAAGTGTTCATCTTCGCCGAGAGATAAGATTTTCTTTCCAACTTCAGCTCCGCTATAGTACAAAGCGAAAATATAAAAGTAACGCTCACAAACCCCGCTGCCAGGCAAGCCGTAGATGCGGGTTATAACCCCGCAGCATAATCTATGTGGGGAGCAACACATGATGTATTTCCTCGCAAGCACAAAGGTTACTCTTGGCGTGCATTCTTGAATTGGTAACAAATGATAATAACAACAATATAACTTTACGTAGCACCAATTTTTGGTTGAGGTGTTTTTTTTTAGTACCGCTTGGGTGTTTCTTCCAAGGGTTTATGGCCTTTATGTGAAGCCTTTGATGGATATTCAAACTGCGATATTTTCTACTATTCCGATTACTTATGATAAAATGCGGAGTTTCATACTTTCAATTGTGACTAAGCCAAAACTTTTTAATGATGTCAAAATCCGTAACAACCTTGAGAGTCAAGACTAGGTTTGTAACTCGTGTACCTAGGATATACAGAGAGACGTGCATATAATGGCAGTACTACTTTCGCTTTTTCTTAGTTAGAAAGAACATATATACTTTATATCAACAGATAATAAATCCTCGTGAGATTTCTATCATACCATAACGATAATTATCACAAACCAGCATGAATCATATTGGGCGGAATCTATGCTAAAGCCTTTAGCAATTGAATATATGAATCCATTTAGCATCCCAATTATTTCTTTTTCTGAGCGAAAAATTGGTTTTCGACAGCAGAGATAACCGAAGGAACTACATCAGGGTTGGCTAAGGTAGATAAATCACCCAATTGGTCCGCTTCCTTAGATGCAATCTTTCTCAAGACTCTTCTCATAATTTTACCAGATCTTGTTTTAGGTAGGTCGGGAACAACGACAACACTCTTTGGAGCTGCAAAAGGCCCAATTTCACCTCTAACGTGGAGAACTAGTTCACGGCGCAAGTTGTCAGGCGTGATATGAGTCAAATCACCTTCTGATGCATTGTCTTGCATATAGCCATCCTTCAAGGAAACGAAGGCAATAACCGCTTGGCCAGTTAATTCGTCGGTGATACCAACGACAGCAGATTCAGAAACACCATCGTGCTCAGCCAAAGCAGCTTCGATTTCTGCTGTCGACAATCTGTGACCAGATACGTTGACAACATCATCAACTCTCCCTCTAATCCAGTAGTAACCATCGTGGTCTCTACCTGCACCATCACCTGTGAAGTAGTAGCCTGGATATGGTTTCAAATAAGTCTCCACGTAACGAGAGTGGTTATTCCAAACCGATCTCGCCATCGAAGGCCATGGTGACTTGACAGCCAAAACACCTTCTACATCGTTTCCTTTTAATTCCTGACCGGACACCGGATCGATAATGCAAGCATTAACACCAAAGAAAGGAACGGTAGCAGATCCTGGCTTAGTTGGGACAGCACCTGCTAATGGAGCAATCAAATGTGAACCGGATTCTGTTTGCCACATCGTATCGCAAACTACACAGTTGCCATTACCGACCTTTTCATGGTACCATTCCCATAGGTCTGGGGAAATTGGCTCACCAACTGAACCTAGTACTCTTAGAGAGGAAGTGTCATATTTGGCAATCTCGGCTTCTCCCACACGCTTAATTAATCTCAGGGCAGTTGGGGCAACGTAGAAATGTGTAACCTTGTGACGTTCAATAATTCTCCAGTATCTACCATAGTCGGGATAAGCTGGTGTAGATTCAAAGATAACGGTGGCGGTACCAAGGGCTAATGGTCCATACAATGCATAAGTGTGGCCCGTGATCCAACCAACATCACCGGCAGTGAATAACACGTCCTCAGGATGAATATCGAACACGTATTTAGTTGTCAATGCAGCACCCAGTAGATAGCCAGCAGTGCTGTGGACGACACCCTTGGGAGAGCCCGTGGAACCAGAGGTATACAACAAAAATAGAGGATCCTCAGAGTTAACTGGAGTTGGGGGCAAGTATCCTCTGTGTTTGGAAGTTTCTTCGTGCCACCAGAAATCTCTACCTGGTTTCATTGGAATACCTTCGCTACCGGTTCTTTGAAAAACCAAGATATGAGAGACAGAATCAACGCCATTCAAACCTTCATCGACAATTTTCTTGGTGTGGACGGTCTTACCTCCTCTGCGACCTTCATCACAAGTGATGACAACTTTGCACCCAGCATCCACCACACGGTCTTTCAAGGAACCTGAGGAGAAACCAGCAAAAATGACCGAATGGATTGCACCTAAACGAGCAACAGCAAGCATAGCAACCACTGCTTCAGGAATCATTGGCAAATAAACAGCCACGGTATCACCCTTTTGGACACCCCAATTCTTCAAGACGCCAGCAACTTCAGATACTTGTCTTAGTAATTCGCCAAAAGTAATCACTCTGTTGTCTTTCTCATCGTCGGCCTCGTAGATGATGGCAGGCTTTGATGGGTTCACAAATGCGTGTCTATCAACACAATTGTACGCAGCATTCAATTCACCATTTAGAAACCAAGACGCATCACCGTTGTCCAAAGTACCGGACTGAACTTGCGTGAATGGCTTGTCCCAATGCAAGTGCTCCTTGGCCATAGGGCCAAAAAACCCTTCAGGGTCGTTAATGGACTGATCATACATCTTCTGGTATTGAGCTAGGTCATCAACATGACCCTTGTTAGGCTGAGAATTGAAGAAGTGCTCTGGTGCGTAACGAGCTTTCACATTGTGCGCTTCGTGCACAACCTTATGTTCTTTAGTAGACATTTTTGGACTATAAATAAACGAATATTAAGACAACTAGGTTTCGACGGCGAAATTGACAGCAATTGATTCACCCAATTGAACCTCAACGTTGTTGCTCTACTTAAACTAGTGAAATCCTTTGTGGCTGGCAGAGAAGATAAATCGGTTTGAAGGGAAGCATGCATGCTCCTACGCGCGCTTCAATTGGAAAAATTTTTTGTTGGATTTGACCGAGTAAGCGATAATTTTCGCCCTGACGACAGCCAAACTGGATCACGTGGCTGGTTCTCCCGGGGTTTATCGCATGGCATGCAGGAAAGGGCTATGCTCAACAGAAAACCTTGTAGCTACTGTGGGTGTCACCGATGAATGCGTCGGAGAAGAGAGGATACTTTTGCACGTTGAACTTGACCGCTAGAGATCACTGAACGCTTAAACGAACGCGCGCGGTATTCTTGTAAATCCGATCCCCTAAACGGAGACTGAGCCATTCGATCGTCATTGTGAGACATAAATTTCATGAGCTCAACTAACTACCTACAACGCTAATGCTACCACAACTTTTGAAGCTGTAGTGCATATTGACTCCATTCTTAATTATTGCCATGTTTTTAGTTGCCAATCCATGACATAAAAACTCGTCCTGTATATCTTGAAGATTCCCCAACCCCTCGTAAGAAAATCATTGAATAGCTGTTAAAACATGATGAGTTTTTGCTCAAGAGGCGCTTCTCGAATCTACCAACATTATTTTCGTACACCGTTTGGGTCACGTAAATACAGACCAGAATAATGGAGAGGTGATGGAAATACACAGATGAGCCCTCGTTTGGTTCCTTTTGCGAGATTTGACAACTAAAGTATACAATTAGACCGGTGTGTAACTTTGCGTGACTACTCTTTCTCGCGATTCTCTTGAGCGACCCTGTTTCGGTTCAATGGGCGAAGCTCCGGGCTAGAAACAAATATTGAATTTAAGTTTAAAGCGAATGCGATCTATTGTACTACTACAATCATATTTATTGTCTTATTTTTTTTATTCATTTTACAAATACAACTCTCCGACCCTCACTAGGTAAACCTTGATGGAGTATCTCAGATCAGCCGGCACGCTCTTGTCAAGTATTTGCATGACCATATCATACATGAGTGGACAATTGTCTTTAAAGTCGCTGTCATCAAATTCGTAGTAGCCCTGTAGAATCGCAACGACCACAGGACGCCAGGACGTGATATTGCGTTCCATGGTTCTATCATCAAGAGAAACGTATCTTTGAACGATGCGAACGCAAATAGAGATTAGCCTTTCGAGCAACTGCTTTTTATCATCTGCAGAGTCGAACTCGCTATTGAGGAAGAGCTTGAACATTATGTTGATGAGAACGGCGGACGCACTGGTTTCTTGCTTCAACAAATTCGGGATTTTATCGACAACGCGTGCATCTACTAGTCTGGAACGGAGTCCGAAATCTTCATTGAAGTCGCGAGCAAACTCGTAAGACTTCTCTAACAGGTTAGTGAGACTAATGGCTTGTTTGAATGGTATGTAATTTGAAAAATCTTCGTTCTCAAACAATTCACTCAAGGATTCAATCATTAACAATTGTAGAACACACTTCACAACTATGGCATTTTTTACGGATATCCTAAAACGAAGGTCTTCGCTACTTTTAGTTTTCACCAATCTCTTCACAGGTTTATCTGCCTCGGTACTAGCATTGCCAACATCTTCACCCCCTTCTTCTTTGTGAGCTCTTTCCACTTCTTCATCAACTGATTGTGAATTGGCAACCGAGTCTATAGTTTCTGATGTCCTTCTGCCCTGATGCAATGGATCATATTCAAACAGCTCGGTTGCAGTTGTTAATTCGAATAACTTGGCAAAAGCGTCAGTAATCTGAATCCAGTGAATCTCCTCAAATTTGCTCATATTTTGGGTTATCAAATGCTGCAAACATGACCTTCCAATCCGAGCGATAGTGTCGTTTTCTTGGCATATACATGACACCAAAAGACCCAGGAAACCATCAAGCATCTTGTTTAGACAGTCAAAATAGTGTGTGAATAAGGCTATCATGTTTCTTAATGCTTGAATCAATGTAGTTGACAACCAAACAGATAAATCATCGTGGCTATTGAATTGATTCACTTCCCAATGCCTAGACAAAACACCAAAGATCGGAAACAACAATTTCGTACAAATACGAGTCCAAAATTCGTCATCAAACTCTCCGCCATATGCAACTAAAGCATCGAACATATAATTCAGGGCACGTGACCGGACCTCCAAGTCCTCTGCAGTCATAATCGTATCATTGAAACAGAACAAAACTGGAAACCAAACATCTTGAAACAAATCTTTTCCATGTAACAAAGCCTCGGGTTTTTCTTTGAAACAAATATCTGCAACTTTTTGAGTAATCTTCTTTAGCACTTCTAAAGAATGCAAAGATAACTTCTGAAATTTCTTGTTTTTGGTTATTTCTTTGAAGACTGCGACTAGATCCACGAAAGCGTTATCTTGGGCAAAAACACTCTCGAAGTGATTCTTGACTATGTCATTCGTTACCAGCTGGTAAGTCTTCAGAACGATAGATTCAACTGGGGATTTCGCACTGTACTGTAACGAGTCCAAGATAGGTTTCCATCCAGACTTTATCTTGCTAGATTTTGTCAAAATGAAATTGCGAGAACATTCCAGGCACATTTCTTGTACTTCCGTATCGGCAGTGTTCTCTATAATGTATGCGAAAGGTTTCAAAAAATCATGCTGGAATTCAAATCCAGAAAGCTCTTCTATGTCCAAAAACCTCATAGAGAGTTGGCGTAGTGAGTCAATTGCGAAGAACACAACAGCAAGATTGGAGTTGGTTCCGATTTTATTAAATGCCTCGCCCATAATGGCCCAGATAGGAGACCATTCTAGTCTGATACGATCCATGTTGTAATAACAGACATCAACCATTTTTTGTAATGAAAACATTCTGGGACTGGCAGCATTTTGCGAGGACTCTATCTCCTCAAAAGAAATAGTGGTTAAGGATTTGATAAAATCCACAATTGCAATACCACTTAGATTAGAACTGTTGGTAAATATACGATCAATCAGAACTACCAATTGGCTTGAAGAAATGAATTTTGAGATTTCGGGGGAGAGCATTTGGTTGTGATGTTTTTCTTGAGCCAATTCAATCGGAGTTGACTTTTTGGTCCACCTTTCAAAGAAAGTCATTGATGCGGATCTTGTCGAGTCAAATGAACTTCTATGATTAGCAAGTCTTGCCTGTGATACATCGGGCAATGTCAGGCCGTCAATACCTTTCGAGATTAATTGAAGCCTTTCCACTTGAGAAACCGTTAAAAGAACGTCTGTCCACGATTCCCTGAGGAAGTCACCTTCGGTTAATGCAATCTCTAATAGTACTATAATGGCATTAACATTTTTTACTTTGATTTCCTGAATGTTCTGAAGGTTTGTAAACTGAACCAACGCGCCAATGAAAGATGTTCTGGCGTAATCAATTCCGAATGTGGACGAAATCTTTATCGAAATTTTAATGCCTTCCAGGCACATATTGGAAGTTTCGATATCATCGTATTCCTTGAATGGTGGAGTTAAAGCTGCTAGGAAAGACATCCAGAGCGTATCAAAAATTGACTTGACATGCTCGATATGAGAAGCGGCATAGAAAACTTCATTGTCCTTACTTTTCGATTTGGTCAAGTTTTTGAAAACTAGTTCAGTTTTCGACGATATCTCTTTTGAAACTTGCATATAAGCTTCTCTGTTTAAATCACGGCTATTAAAGAAATTAAATGCAGACTGTTGTTGCTGCGCAGGATTGACACCACCAGACAGCATGGCTTGATGTTGCTCTGACTGTAGTTTAATTTCATTGCTAGCTATCTCATTGAAGAGTTTTACCATGTACTCTTCGGAGATATCATTTCCATTATCGATTCCGGCGTTATTCTCTATGAATTCTTGCAAGGTCATCTTGTTTTTGATATGAGATGAATGTAAATCAGTATTCAACATGATAATAGAGTAACACAGAACGTATGCGGTATCTGCCTTTGCAAATAAACCTGGATTTTGATCAACAAATCTCTCAGCAAATTTTAACATGAATCGATCAATTTTTTGACCCTCACCAGGTAATCTAAATTTCTGCAAAAAAATTCTCAATGCATCCACCAGAGACATGTTACTGAAGTCAAACTCGTCCACAAATGCATGCATGATGGCGATATGGTTTTCATCCCCCTCACCTAAGAAATCACCTACTGCAGCTAAATCGAGTCCTTCCGTGTCCAGCAGCCACTTTGCAATTGACTTAGGTGAGTCGTCGGAAATAAATTTTCCTTCTAGTAGCTTCTTAATTCCTTTCTTTGGTTTGAAGTTAAATAACTTGATACAATCCATGAGAGCAGTCTTGCGAATCTTCAAATTCTCAAACTGAGTGGGATCGTCAATCTCCTCTGTGCTTTCGGACTGTGCACGGCTTTCCTGGTCACCATTTAACTGATCATTAATTGGATCGTTTGATTCCATAAAAGAACTACGTGTCGAGGAAGGCTTTCTTGCATGACCAGGTGCCATAGTAGAAGCCGAATCGCTTCTCGTACGTGAAGTTAGTGAGCTCGACGGATTCAATGCTTTGTGAGCCCAGGAACTCAAGGATCTAAGAACAGCAACCATACAATTCAAGGAAGTCATCTTGAGTGCAAACTCAACCGGAAAAGGCAGTGTAGAGTTATCGAGGGCACCGGACGAAGAGATATTTGAAATGGAGAGGAGGGGTAATTGAGATAGGTTGTACGTAGTCAAAGGTTTTGAGCGTTGTTCATCGTAATAGGCCCTTTGCGAAGGAGTAATTTCAACTCTAGTCAAAGCCATTCTTGTGAGGTAATCGACAATTATTTCAACCATGTTGGGCATACGGCTATCGCAGTCGTAATTCAAGTAAAACTCAATTAATGTTCTAGGATCATTACAGACCCTTTGTATCACACTTAGAAAGTATCTCTTCTGATGAGGTGTAGATGTCTTCAAGTCAGAAATTGGGAAATAAATCTCTGTCAGAAAAACAGGAACCTCCCTCTTGAACTCTGATCTCAAATTCGAGATTAGAAGCCACATTATTTCTAACGTAATCTCAAAAACTGGAGAAATTGGAGAGGCTGCGTTGCGCGACAGCGACAAACACAGGTACTGTCTAACGGCATCGACCAGAGACGTGTGTTCTTTACCTGGAAGCAGAATATCATGTGCAAGGAATATATCAATATGATCCTTGATTATGGAGTGAATGATGTACAGAGATAAAAGTTTTGATCTCACAGCATGAGACCTCATATCCAAATCATTCTCCAGGGGCTTTGCAGAGATTTTTGCCATTGCTCTGAATACGAGAAATGCATCTTTAGTAATAAGGGCTTTTTCATCTGCAATTTCTTCTTGCTGTTCTTCATCAACTATGCGTTCCTCTTCGTCATTTAAGTTCTCCAGATTTTGTAGAGTAAGTGGCTTGTCCGACACTGCGGCTGAGACATCAATCCCATCTGATATTGAGGTACGGAGATTAGCCTTTGAGTATGATCTAGAATTTTGATTTAGAGCGCCAGTGCTCACCCTATCGAAAACTGAGCTTACAATCTGCGTTAAAGTAGCCTGCGCGATTCCTTGGTTGGAGGAGCTGAGGGAGAAGATGAAGATGTTATAAATCTGCCTGATTGCCTTCAGAAGCGATCCACCGTGACACATGGTTTCAGGTCCTTCTGTTAAAATACAGCTTGCAAGAGCGCGTAACACTTGCAGTTCTACGCGTTCGTCGGTACCCTCCCCCTCAAAGCAGTCTGTAATTGTATCGATAGCCGCATCTATTAACCGCTGCTTAGGAGGTGGAGTTATTCCAGCGGTAGTACCATTCTGTTGGTCATTAGATGCCATAGAATCTGGCGGATTCACAGTGATTGAATCATCCAACGCATGGAACGAGAAAAGCTTCGACAGACAATCTAAAGCTTTGATTACAATTGCTGTAGACCGGGTCCGACAACTACTTCTCAAAGCCTCAAAAACTAAAATTGAATCCAGAAATTTTGGGTTGTTGTTCGTGTTGTCTAGGGACTCTTGGAGAGTTTTGACGCTCCTTTCCAGTATCTTTTGCGTGCTCGTGTGTTTTTTCATGTCTTTCTCTCGCAAAATGGACTCGAACGTGGCTTTTACAAGGTTAACAGTAGATTTGAGATTGATTTTGCCAACTGACGATACAGAAGTGTCCCTCGAGTGCTGAGAATGTGGGACTGTTGGTGGTCGATCTTTGTCTTGCATTTCATTCTCTTCCTGTCGATTGGGAGCAGGAGAGATGCCTTGTTGTCCCGATACAGATGCCACAGAGGCATTATCACCTTCGAGTGGCATTACATGCGGCTCCTGAGGAGCTTCTTCTGTGTCACTCTGTGTCATTGTTCTGCCTGGCTGTTCCCGTCTTAACACCACTCACTACCAGCATTGGACATTTTTCTTCCCCTATCCGTCTTGAACAGGAAAGTTGCACGGTGGCTTGAAATATCACTATTAACGCTTATGCGCGTGCACGAAAAACTCGATCATTAAATATTCGTCATGTATAATTTGGTGTGTGGGTTATTGAGGTTTGTGAAATTACGTTCGTACACTATTACTAAATTGCCCAAATGTAAGGATACATGTCCGTCGGCCAAATATAATTTATCCGTCGGTCTCCTTCTGGTACTTGTTATCTGGCGCAGGATTGGTCTACTC
Source organism: Lachancea cidri (assembly GCA_030569995.1). Taxonomy (NCBI): domain Eukaryota; kingdom Fungi; phylum Ascomycota; class Saccharomycetes; order Saccharomycetales; family Saccharomycetaceae; genus Lachancea; species Lachancea cidri. The sequence continues at coordinate 26,333 of JAJLUF010000077.1, forward strand.
AGCGTCAGGAGGAAATGTGTACTCTATTCAAAAAGTAGGGGGGGTAGAAAAGAGCAGAGGGAGAGACATCTCCATTGGAGAACGACGGATTCCATCGGGGATATTATCAAACTGGCAAGCACAACGTGCTAAACGTTCATGTAAACATAGAAGGAAGAATCATTTTGGGATTGGTATAAGTAGACGGGGGAAATGTATTATTGCTCGAGAGTAATTCAATAACCAGTTATCCATTAGTCGATTTCATTCGTGGCTAAATTATTTTATTTTGAAAAATGTCTCCTATTGCATTAAGTGCAGAACCAAAAGTTGAAACATGCTAAAAATCCAGGTACTGCAGGCATGCACTTAACCCACCAGATTTCAAAATCTCAAGCCCGTGCAATCTTGAGATAAACTCTAAAGTCTCAAGAACCTGTTCAGCTAAATCGATGTAGCTGATTTCTGTGAGTTTCTGTTGTAACACTGGAATGACGTTTCT
>JAJLUF010000077.1:26833-38787 GCA_030569995.1 Lachancea cidri
CCATTGGAGAACGACGGATTCCATCGGGGATATTATCAAACTGGCAAGCACAACGTGCTAAACGTTCATGTAAACATAGAAGGAAGAATCATTTTGGGATTGGTATAAGTAGACGGGGGAAATGTATTATTGCTCGAGAGTAATTCAATAACCAGTTATCCATTAGTCGATTTCATTCGTGGCTAAATTATTTTATTTTGAAAAATGTCTCCTATTGCATTAAGTGCAGAACCAAAAGTTGAAACATGCTGTCCTCATCCCAAAGCAGCTACTACCCCCTTAACCAAGTCTTCTCCCGTTGAAAATTTGGTGCTTACTACCTACCCGGAAGACTCCAACCCTATTAATTTGTCCTGGGGTGCTTCTTCACCAGAAGCTAGAGGTCCTGTTGTCGCTTCAAGATACAGAGATGGTTTGCTTAAGCACAACACCATTGGTGCTCATTCTGGTTCCTATTGTGTGTACCATGCTTTGGCCGTTGGTGCTAAACAGTTGAATCCAGACCATATTGCTGACTATACCAACTCGCAGCCCGCTTTCACTATTCCTGAGAACAAAGCTTGGAACAATGACAAGGATATTGTAGCCATGGACCCACTTGGTCACCTAACTCCATATCTGTTTGATGAGATTTCAAAGACTGAGAACGTGGAAGTGAGACCAACCATTGCTATTACCAAAGCTACTATGCAGTTGTTTGAGATGAAAGATGCAGTTGCTGAAGGCAGATTGAAGGTTGACGGCAAAGTTGTGTTAAACGAAAGCGGTGATTTGAGTGTTTCCAAGGTTGCCGTCGAGCCTGTTTGGTACTTGCCAGGTGTCGCTGAAAGATTTGGAATCACTGAAGGGGAATTGAGAAAGGCTTTATTCGAAGATACCAATGGTATGTATCCAGAATTGGTTACCAGACCGGACATTAAGACATTCTTACCACCTATCGGCGGTCTCACTGTTTACATTTTTGGTGATCCAAAGTTTATTTCTGATCCATCCAAGAAGGTAGCATTGAGAGTTCATGATGAGTGCAATGGTTCCGACGTTTTTGGCTCTGATATCTGTACTTGTCGCCCATATTTGATGTTTGGTATCGAAGAAGCTGTTAAAGAAGCCCAAAATGGCGGTTCTGGTGTGGTTATCTACTTTAGAAAGGAAGGTCGTGCTTTAGGTGAAGTTACCAAGTATTTGGTTTATAATGCACGTAAGAGAGGAGGTGACACTGCCGCCGAATATTTCCACAGAACCGAGTGTATCGCTGGTGTCAGAGACATGAGATTCCAACAGCTAATGCCTGATATCTTGAAGTGGTTAGGCATCACTAAGATTGACAGAATGTTGTCGATGTCAAACATGAAGCACGATGCTATCGTTGAACAAGGAATCCCAATCATTGAAAGAATTCCTCTTCCAGATGAGCTTATTCCACCAGATTCCAGAGTTGAAATTGACGCCAAGATCAATTCTGGCTACTTCACTAACGGAAAAGTGATGACTGAAGAGGAATTGAAGGGTGTCCAAGGAAGACAATGGGACAACTTTGATTAGAATTTGAGTACAATTTGATAGACAGTATAATATGTAGAAAGCAGCACAGGAATGCGTGCAATAAAAGAATTTGAAGAAAATATTATTTTTAGATAGTCACTGAATGAAGCATATTCCTAGGATGATGTCCTTCTGCTATTTCTGAATTAGGTGTTGAGATGACTATGCGGAAATAAAAACAAAATTGTACAACTGAAGCGAGAAAGTGGTGGCAAGCGCCCGTGAGAAGACACCGTTGATCCAATCAATCTCTATGTTCGCATTTTCAAGAGTAATTCCCTCGTGGCTTGAATGCTACACGGGAAAAGTCTGGACTGCATAAATGAGCTTTAATTCTCGCGGCAGAGCAAAGAATCTTCCAGATGATTCTCGGACAAGGGGTTACATAAAATAAGCGTATAAATTGATGTGCACGTCCAACCCGTCATACAAACCAAACACATTGATCAAGTCGTATAATGAGTTTTTATCAACCCTCTCTTTCTCTTTATGACATTTTGAATGCTCTTTCCAATCAAGCTGCGTTAAGGCGTCAACAAGAGCAACCGTATCAGAGGCGTCAACAGCAACAAAGTCGTATAATTCCCACTGCATTCGGACAAGGTAATCAAGGGCAACGAAGATATCATGAATATCCAACGCGGTCTTACCCGATCCAACCAGAGGCAGTTTATTACCATCCAGTTTTTTACGGAGGCGATGACTATGAAGAACCATATCCAATGCATTCTAGGGTTCCTGATCAATCCAACTACCTATCAGAATTACTGAGAGCTCTTACTGAAGGGGACCCTAATAACTACGATACCGAGGAAGCGGGTGACGAAGAAAGGGATGACGAAGATGGACTAGAAAGAGGCCCCCCGGATCAAGTTCCAGAAGGTAATTTTCTGGTTGATCAGGAAGGTTATCCAAAATTGGGACAAGAAAACAACGATACTAAGGGTAAAAATCCATTTGTTGAAGCTCTAAAAGACAAGGTTCAGCAAGCACTGCAAGAAGATGATAGCAGTGAGACAGTGAGAGCGCACAACACGCAGAATCAATCAGATGAATCTGGGCCGGCTGACAAAAGAAGTAAGCAGTCATCTTTGCCTGGTCTTGAGATTCCTTCTCCTGTTCCTGACCCACTACAAGTATCTAAACCCCAAAGACGTCTTGACCTTCCATTTTCTCCAGAGGTCAATGTGTATGACGCTCCTGAACTGTATACGGTGGTCCTTGCTCTTCCAGGTGCGAGCTCTAAATCATTCAAGATTGATTATCATCCGTCGTCTCACGAGGTGTTAATAAAAGGTAACATTGATAACAAGATTGGTGTCGATTCAAAGTATATGAGAATATCTGAGTTGAAGTATGGAGCATTTGAGAGGTCAGTGAAGCTCCCGGTTCTTCCTCGCATTATCGACGAAGACATCAAGGCTACTTACTGCAATGGGCTATTACAAATTAAGATTCCCAAGGTGAAAGATGATACTTCTAAACCACAACCCAAACGAAGGATTGTGATCGAGGATGTGCCGGATGAGGAACTTGTTTTTGAGGAGAATCCAAATCCTGAACAACCATTGTAGTTGCGCAGACAATGTGGGTTTACAACCAAAAGTTTAGTTACTGTGTAATGCAAGTTTATCTTTACGTAAATGATGATTATATCCTCAAGCTCAAGTCTTGAAACTTTTTGCTTGAAAATTTTTTTGCACAATTCAATCGCATCTCAAATTCGAACAATCTTCATATATCTTAAGGATTTCGATCATGTCTGGGCAAGATCAAGGTCAAGGACAAGCTCAAGACCAGCAGCAGGGATACTATAATTATAATAATCCCAACAATACACAATCAGGAAACTTTCAACCACAAGCGGGTAACTATCAGCAATATTATCAAGGTTATAATATGCAGGACAATCAGCAGCAGCAGCAGCAGTATGATCAAAATGCCCAGGGGATGCAGGGATATCAGGCTTATAATCCTCAAGGGTATCAGAACCAACAAGGCTACCAAGGTGGTCGTGGTGGATACAATAACAATCGCGGAGGTTTTAAAAATAACTACAACCAGGGCTATCAAGCATATCAGGGTTATGATTCGCAACAGGGTTATCAAGCATACGACCAGCAGCAATTTCAGCAACCTAAGGGTATGACTCTGGATGATTTCCAAAAGAACCAAACTAACTCTTCACCACTGACCTCCGTTCCAAAACCAAAAAAGACGTTAAAACTAGCATCAAGCTCTGGAATCAAGCTTGTGGGAGCAACTAAGAAGCCCGCGGTCGTGGAGAAGAAGAGCGACATACAAGAAAAATCTTCTGAAAACGAAAACAATCTAGCAGCAGATAAATTAGCCAAAGAATCGCTCTTGGAACAATCAATGGATGAGGCAAGTAAGGACATTCCAGATGTGGGGGAACTAAAAATAGCTGATGATAAATCAGCTAAGAATGATTCCCAAGCTGCTTCAACTCCAGCTTCCAACATAGTCACATCAGCAGATGCTCTTATCAAAGAACAAGAAGATGAAGTGGATGAGGAGGTTGTTAATGATATGTTCGGAGGTAAGGATCATCTTTCTCTAATTTTTATGGGACATGTTGATGCTGGTAAATCTACGATGGGAGGTAACCTTCTATACTTGACGGGGTCTGTCGATAAGAGAACGGTAGAAAAGTACGAAAGAGAAGCCAAAGATGCCGGTCGACAAGGTTGGTATCTGTCCTGGGTCATGGATACTAACAAAGAGGAAAGAAGTGACGGTAAGACCATTGAAGTCGGTAGAGCTTATTTTGAAACTGAGAAAAGACGTTATACTATCTTGGATGCACCTGGACACAAAATGTACGTCTCAGAGATGATTGGTGGTGCTTCTCAAGCCGATGTTGGTATTTTGGTGATTTCTGCAAGAAAGGGTGAATATGAAACTGGTTTCGAGAAGGGCGGTCAAACTAGAGAACACGCATTGTTGGCAAAGACTCAAGGAGTGAACAAAATGATTGTTGTGATTAATAAGATGGATGACCCTACCGTCAATTGGGATAAAGAGCGGTACGACACTTGTGTTCAGAATTTGTCAAACTTCTTGAAAGCAATTGGTTATAATGTTAAGCAAGATGTCGTTTTCATGCCAGTTTCTGGTTATTCCGGTGCTGGTTTGAAAGTACCTCCCAATAAAAAAGACTGTCCATGGTATAACGGGCCTTCTTTACTAGATTATTTGGACAACATGAAACATGTTGATCGTCATTTTAATGCTCCGTTCATGCTGCCCATTGCCTCTAAGATGAAAGACCTGGGCACTATTGTAGAAGGAAAAATTGAATCCGGGCACATTAGGAAGGGTGGTAGCACTTTGCTGATGCCAAATAGGACCCCCGTTGAAATTTTGGCAATTTATAATGAAACGGAATCTGAGGTCGACATTGCTGTATGTGGTGAGCAAGTCAGGTTAAAGATCAAAGGTGTGGAAGAAGAAGATATCTCACAAGGTTTCGTCTTGACTTCTCCAAAAAACCCTGTAAAGAATGTAACACGTTTTGTTGCCCAAATTGCTATTGTTGAGTTGAAGTCTATCATATCGGCAGGTTTTTCTTGCGTTATGCACATCCATACGGCAATCGAAGAAGTGACAGTTACTAAGCTATTGCATAAATTAGAAAGGGGTACTAATCGTAAATCGAAGAAGCCTCCTGCTTTTGCCAAAAAGGGGATGAAGATTATAGCTGTTATTGAAACAGAAGAGCAAGTTTGTGTGGAGACCTATGAAGATTATCCACAGCTCGGCCGGTTCACGTTAAGAGACCAAGGTACCACAATTGCTATTGGAAAAATTGTCAAAATTTTAGAGTAAAACTGTCAACCATAACACAAAGTGCACCATGGTTAATATACAGTTAGAATGAATTAGATTATTCTCTTTAACTGTTCTGTATAATTGTTTATAATTCTGTCTTTGGACTCGTGTGTTGAGAAAAACGCAAAAGCGTTGACATCAAGACGGCACTCTAGTTTCGTGTTCGAGCTGCTCAAAAATTTTGATCAGGGCTTCTACACCACTTACGATATTTTCGTCGTACCCTTGACTCTTTTTTATGAACGAGTGTGCGAAATCGATTAGCGACAACGAACTCAGATACTGGGATCGTTTGGTTTTAAATTTTCCCTCCTCTTCACTGCTACAGCAATCGTCTTGACTATCATCAGATTCATCGCCGCTAAGAAATCCCTCCCTGAAAAGTGAATCTCTATCTTGGTCTTCATCCCATCTCTCATTGTCGCCTTCATAAATGAAGAGTAAACTACTGGAGATTAATCTTACCTCTTCACTTAGAAGAGTATTATAAAAAAGCTGTAACCTTTTAAGAAAAATATCAACTAAGTGATGTCTTCGTTCACCCGACAGTGAGCTGCATGCAAAATATAACTTTATTCCTTCAATTATGTTACGTTCAGTCAAAGACCTCCCGTAATGTTTATTGACGAGCACATATTCATCGTCTGTCCTATCGTAGTAACTTGGCTTCAAACAATTCACGTTTTTATTGAATTGTATTTTCATTCCGCATATTCTAAACCCCAGAGTCCCAGATGTGGTACTCTCGCTTACACGCGTTAGACGAGCCTTCTTCTCCTCAGAAGCAAATTCATCAAAAAGGACTTTACCTAATTTGACGTCCAAGATATTGGGCTTTTTGAAATCTCTAAGAAGATTTTCAAGTACAATTATAGGTTGTGGGTCCTCCTTTATATTTGAGTCGCTGTTATCACTTTTGACTTCATTGTCGGACAGCTCCGGTGGGATGATATTGTACTTTGAGTTAGCAAGTTCCTTTGATATGCCCATCTCCAAACGCCCCAAATAAGTGGGCATCCATCTTTCCAAGGGTATATCGATAGTTTCTTCAGCCCTACATTCGCGGGTCTGCATCGTCTCATAGAAGTCGATTTCTGTACCATTTGACGGTTTAAATACCAGCAGTTCTTCAAAATCCGTCAAGGTGCCACCATGACCTGCAGCTTGGTGTTTTAATGTTTGGAAACGAGCTGTCATTATCCTGCTTTGTGATTCTCATCGAAGCTTATTCGGGAGAAATTTAGAAGAAAGCGAGCCGTGCAAAATACGAACTCTAAACGCGGCATCACTCTGAGAAGCGAAGTGCTGCGACTATAGGTGGTGCGCTGATGAGAGAAACAAGCACAAAGTCACCCAATAAGATGTGCAACAAAGATGTCAACACCATTCTCAGTCATGCCGATGTGTCAAATTTTCGTACCTCAGGCCCAACTCAATGTAGAGACATACACTAAAGTCCGCATGCTTTTGTTTGAGCTATCTTCTGAAACTCTTGTTACATGATCTATTGTTTTATCTTCAATATTTTGTGAAGGAAGCTTTTGGTTAAATCAATTCATTAAAACTACGTGATGTATAAAACAAGTAAATGACCTTAAGCCCATTTACCCAATAACGCCATGAGACCCGAACCTGTACACATGATTAAGAATGCAAACATCATTCTCTGGAAACCCTTTTCCCCCTTAAATTGATTTGAGTAAAGGAATTCGTGAGCCATCAACTCTACGAGGCCAGTATAGATTAAAATACCAGAAGAGATGGCATCGAAGCAACCATTTGAGATCAGGGCCTTCCTGGAATTTGGAGAAAAAGTATGCCTTACTCCTAGACCAATTGCAATAGCAATAGGTGTAGACAAGCTGTAGCCTAAAGCAAGCATCCACGGTGTGTACCTCCTACTCGAGTCCCATTGAGTTTCGGCAATTCTTGTCCCCAACCCCAGACCTTCGAACATTTGGTGGAACACTAAGACGATAAACAGGGTGATGAACTCGTCGCCTGATACAGACAACGAGAGGCCAATAAATACAGAATGAAACACAACACCGAATTCTAGAATGAACACGGACACAACCTGGTTTAGATATTTTTCCCTCTGATGAGAAGCAGCCAATGTATTGGCTTGAGCAACATCTTGGTGGGTCTCGTCATGACCATAGTGATCTTCACCGGGCATACTTGAAATTTTCTCAGTATGATGCAAGGACTCCTCCTGTCTTACGTAGGCAATACTAGACTCTTCATCAACAGTTTTAAGATACTTTTCGTCACTTTCTTCCTTTTCGAGAGCGGTGGCTTTAGTGACAAAGTAGTGTGTTATGACTTCGACTAAGAAAAGTGCGTATAGCGACATCAAGCAAATGCCAAATGCCCATGGATAATCTTGGAACGTCCCTGTTAAACAGGGATCAGTAAGTGCCTCATTGGCGGGCTGTAGCAAGTGGATAAACCCCGTCGCAATGATTACTCCAGAGCCAAAAAACTTGGCAATGAAGAAACACCAATCTGGCAATCTGATGAATGAGTATCTAGAGGATAAAATTGGGAAAAATGTTCCGAGAGAGGATGAAATCAAAATGACGAACACTGCACAAATTCTGAGATTGTTGCGGCCGTCATAATCACTTGTACCGTCGCAGGTATCATCTCTTTTAATTAGGTAGTTAGAAAATTGCGCAGTATCCATGTCAATACTCGGTCTAACCTTTAGGTTACCATACAAACTAGAAGCATTTTTCCGGTGAACATAAAACTTTTCATTTACTCAATGCGGCGCGATGGACCTTGGAGGTAATGGTCTAATGACCTTGAGGGTTATCAAATAATATCATATCATCACCTATAACGATGCTACGCTACCTAATATCGTCGGAGTGAGAAAAAGAAACTGTTCGCACGATCTAGGGCTTGGGATTATGTCATCACTTTATGAGCTCACACCTGATCACGTGTTGTGATTAGACCAAAGGCGAAATATCTGAGAGCGTCAAGTTTTCTTATTTCGCTATCACATGTTATTATATAAGCCAATATCTGTACAGTGTGTATTTTGTTGCGTGGAACCAAGGTGGAATTCGGAACATGATTTAGATTGATATAAATTGTAAAGCCAACAAATTGCCCAGCTATTCGACGCGAATTTTCTCTTGTATCCTTTCCTCAAGCCATCCTCAAATTTTGAAGTACTAGTGGTGAAAATCATCATGGTGACCTTACAGAAGTATGATGAAACAGACGCCTGCAGCTTTCAATACGCTGTCGCTTTGAATCTCTTGTTGACTTTGAAGCATTCTGTACGGAGCGATAATAACTGCATTCTACACGCTTTGTTTAAAAGTGCCGTTGGAAGAGGTGCCAACATCCACTGAGCAGGTTATGCTCTTACAGCGCTTTTCGTTCGAAGTATCATTACCTCAGTTTCACTTGTTTTGATTTGTTGCTGGCACTGAGATTAGATGAACAACCTGTATAAATACAATCGATATTGTTCAGGTCTTCTACTAATATTAGAGTTATGTGTATATCTAATGGCGAGCATTCAGAGAAATGCTGTTTTTATTTGGAATCCAAGTGTCGAGAAGCGCCATACCACCTCCTCCCTCGGTGGTTTTCAAAGATTTCAGACGTAAATTATAAAAATTAATCACAATTAATGGTAGCTGTTTCTTAATGCACACCTAGGCTTGAAGTAGTGTGAGATAATGAAATTTTTCGCGTATTGATTAATTTATCAAACACAGAATTAGCCTCTACGCAATGGAAAGGGAATTTTGGTTTAAATATATCTGTATTTCGAAGTCGTTTCCTTAACTGTACTTTTCTATGTACGTTTAGGCTCCATATACTTATCAGATAGGTTGCTAATGTAGTTAGTAGTGACTTATGATTATTCAAATTCTAAATGTAAAATATGGCAATGACCCCTCTACCTAAATAATGATGATACTAATTTGTGAATGGTAGGCATTCTCTCACTCAATAATTGTCCATAAATTTCATTGATAGCGCCTAAAGTCGATTAAGTCGGTATTGCACCTGCGTATTTTCGTTACTTTACGATAACCTATGGATAGAGCTTCTGTTCTAGATTTTCATACTCGAATACAACGTTAACTGATCTAAAATTGTCTGTCAGTGTATCTCACGTAGTAACTCATGATGAAATCATGAGTTGTTCAACAATGCTCTCTTTTCATATGCACTAAAAATGTAGAAGCAGGATGGCTCTCAATGAAGTTTATGATTTAACGACTATCTTGAAAAAATTTACTTCGGAATAATACATGAGCACTTGCTTATCACAGGCTCAACAGGAACTTCGGCAAGACTTAGATGCCCCAGCTAGGAAGACGTTATTACTGAGATAACTTTGCCGATAAAAATTCATTTCTTTTCTTATCAAGGGCCCACTTTTTTTCGATAAACGAAGGTAAGGCAGTGCATGATAAGAAAATTAAGAAATTATTTAGTTCGGAAAGCAATATTTTTTTCGCATTTCAGAATTGCATTGGCAATCATAAGGCAAGATCGCAAAAGTCGAAACATTGTATACCTTTATCTTCATAGCGATTGAGAGATAATGGTGGTACTCGATTTTTTTAAATGATGGATATCAACATATAAATAACAGTATTAGATCTGTTTTTGCCATTGGTCATGACACTGGTTAGGAACATCAAGTACCACATTACAATAGATGTCACTTAAAGAAAAGGAACCTATAAAGGAAAACTACGAAGTCGAATCTGGTGAGATCATTCCTCGCTCGGAGTCGATAACTAGCTTAGAATCTGAGCGCGCGATTGCTGATAACCATGTTATTGGGGCTGACCTGTTCCAAGAACTATTGGATTCTCAGTTAGATACGAATGATAAAGAGTACGCGCCAATAAGACGTAAAATAGACAAGTGGCTGTTACCTATATTATGTGTAACTTACATGTTACAGTTTTTGGATAAGTTGTCGCTCAACTATGCATCTGCTTATTCTCTCAAAGAAGATCTTCATTTAACGGGAAATGATTACTCGAATATTGCCGCTATCTTCAATGTCGGCTACTTAATTGGCTCCATTCCTGCCAACTGGGTTATCCAGAAGTTACCTGTTGCCAAATATACTGGGTGTGCGTTGATTGTGTGGGCTATTTTATTGATTGCACACGTTGGTGCAAGATCTTATGCGGATATGATGGCGCTTAGGTTTTTATTGGGCTTAATGGAAGCATCCATTTCACCTTCAAACATGATGATGTGCGCCATGTTTTACAACAAGCAAGAGCAGCCTTTCAGAATGTGTACATTCTTGAGCATGAACGGTGTGGCTACTATGGTTGGGGCTCTTCTAGCATATGGATTAGGTCATGCGACTAGTTCTGTATTGAAGCCATGGAAACTGATTTTCTTAGTTATTGGGCTGATGAATTTTACTTGGGCTTTTATATTCCTGTACGCAGCACCAGATTCCCCAGCGAATGCTAGATTTTTGACGCATGAAGAAAGATTAAAGGTTGTCGAAAGAGTATCCAAAAACCAGATGGGTATAAAAGACACCAAACTAAAACCAGAACAAGCAAAGGAAGCTTTCTTAGATCTTAACGCCTGGATTTTGGCTCTTATAGGCCTTGGGTGCGGTGTGGTTAATGGTGGTACTTCAAACTTTATCTCATCTCTCATTAAAGGATTCGGTTTTTCTGGCTTAAACGCGACTTTGTTACAGCTTCCCACAGGTGCCATTGAGTTAGTTTGCGTTTTTGCTGCAGGCGCTCTTGCTTTGTTAACGAAGAAAAACATACGTACCATTCTCTTGTTTGTGTTGTGCATACCAACGTTGGCTGGTTTAATTGGTATTCACGTCATTCCATTAGAGCACAAGTGGGCACTAGTTGGGTGTTGCTGGCTTTTGTATATTATAGGTGGTCCTGTTATTATGTGCTGGGTTTTACTGAACGTCACTATTGCCGGTTCTTCAAAATTATCTACAGCCAAAATCATGTGGTTCTTGATGTACACAGCTGGGAACATTATCGGGTCCAAAATCTTTTATGCAGATGAAGCTCCGAAGTATATTACCGGTATGAAAGGTTTGATCAGCTCTTATGCTGGAATGATGTTTTTATCAATCATCTACTTCATGTTAATGTTTTACAGAAACAGGTCTAGAGATAAGGAATTTGGTAAATTGGATGAGGAGAAGGAGAAAGAAGGAATTATAAATGGTTTTAAAGATTACACTGACTTTCAAAACAAATCCTTCAGATATACGTATTAGATTATAATTTAAATTATAATTTCATAGTAACTCAAATTAACAATAGCCAACAAAAACAATTTAATTAGGCAACCAGAATAAGTAAACTAAACTATTGGAGAAGAAAAAAGCTCCGTTTAATTTCCAAAATCTTTTCGACACATCGTTTTGTCTCTTCTTCCACCTGCATTCATTCAAGTTTTCTGAATCCATGCTCAATAACGCCCCTAGACTCATACCCCTCCACTTCCTGACTGCTATCTCTCATCCATTTTTCATTTGTTTATTTTTTCCTTTTATAACCTTCCTT
>JAJLUF010000078.1:0-38723 GCA_030569995.1 Lachancea cidri
GGGAGGACCTGAACGCCACACTTTACTTTTGAGCTCCGTCTACGGACCAAGGCCGACGCGAGGCTCATTTAATTCAAAGGCGTCGCTAACTATTCAGTTTAAAGAGGTCACTCTTGAGAATTTTTCTAGCGGACAAGTCAAGGAGCTTTGCAACTTCCTTACAAATGTTTTTAATGGAGTGATAAACCTTGGGCAGTATCCGAAATCAGGTATTGACATTTTTCTTAATCTGATTCAGCACGAGGGCACGTCTGAGGAATTTGACCTCGAAGCAATCATTCCAGCGTGCATCAATGGCATTACTCTTGCGTTAGTTGATGCTGGCGTGGAAATATACGATATGGTAAGTGCCGGTGCTTATAAGGGTACTGTAGTTTCCTTTATTAAGAATGGCGAAGAAATCGTAGGCTTTTGGAAAGATAACGAAAGTGCTGAAACAGATGATCTAATGGAAGTTATCGACAAATGCAAAGAACATTATCTCAAAAACCATGCAAGTATGATACAATACTTAATAAAAAGCAAAAATAAAAAATAAACTAAGAAAGCATATATTTTGTATAGTAATCAAGTTAAGGTACGCTATCTGAGAAACGAGAGCACACGCTATCATATTATCTCGAATTATTCGAGACTATTCAAGACATCCTTGATTTCAAACACCCGCTGGGCCATGAATTGGATGTCGTAATTTATCTTTTTCATAAATTCTGCAGATATGTGCACACCAGTGCTTTGCTTGATTAAATTCCTTACGCACTTTGTAGTGCAGCATTTATTCATACCCGGGACAAATCTACCATCTATGAAAGAATGTGAATGCTCTAGGAAGGATATGATGTCTTTGGCAAAGGATTCAGAAGACTCTGTATTTATTATAGGCAATGACAATCTGAAAGGTTGAGAAATCATTAGAACTTTGTGCGAGTTCTTACTATGGTACCTCATTTCATAAACACCCTCCTCGAAAAATAAAAGGGAATAGTCTAGTTCAATTCGGCCACTCACTGTACTATCAGTTTCTCTGAACTCAAGGCTGCGTCTTGAAACATCAGCACTAGGATAGCTACCTCTTTGCGTTGGACACCAATGTCCATTAGATGATATTCTTGTTTTATGACGATCGTCCCCGGTTTCCAGAACTTTGTACAGCCCAATCCAATCCTCCTTGTGATACAGTTTGCGAGGTAACTTCCAGGTCACCTTGATTGGCCCCGGGATAACAAAAGTTTCGCAAGGGCCATCACCAACAATAAACTCACAATTAGGTGCTAAGTTGGCCGTGACGTTCTGAAGAGCTAATTGGACGATGTCATCCCATTGTGGCGTAGTTTCGCGGTCAGATTCATCCAGAGGTGATTCATTAGATAGCAAAGTTTCAACAACTTTTGCTTCTACTTTGTCCATGATTTCAGAGAACCTTCTAATAGGTTTGAACCCGTGCAAAGTCTGGTAGATACCACCTTTTCTGTTCATGGAGCCATATACTTTGTTAACATGCGGTTCTTCAACAAATTTTACCAACACGATGTTCGAAATAGTCCACAGAGTCGCCAAAACAATGTTTTGAATAGAGAAGTTAGTAATCAAAACTGCTCCCCAGGAGCCAGCTACTCCAAGAAATTTTTCAGGGTTGTTAAGATAGCGATAGATACCATGCGAAGTCAACTTCCGAGTATCGATATAATTGGTTAAGAAGAAATCTCCATAGAACCAACCAAACTCTGAGATTGCGGTCATAATTTCATCATCACACCATACCTGCAAGAGACACAAAATAAGGCCAAAGATAATCTGCGTGTAATCCCGGGATTCGGATAGTTTGAATTGAGCACAGGTTTGGAAAATTAGCAGCGAATATGAAATAGTCAAAGAGTAATTATAAATGAACTGCCATTGTTGGTAGGAATGCAATTGGGTATATCCATTTTCCAAAAATAACTTCGTAAACCATTTTGTTGTTGATTGCTTATGCAAAATGAATGAGATTAGGCCTGAAGTGCAGACTTTAACAATCAATGTCGCCCAGAAGAGAGTATTTGCCGACGCGGATGACCACATTATTATTTCCAGAATCGCAAAAATTGTGAAAACTGTCACATAGTCGGATACTCTAAGTTTGTCAAAGTTGGTGAAAAACAATCCTTTTGTAACGAGAGGCTTAGAGTAATTGTGATTCTCTTTGATGAGTAAATCATCGATGTGGCTGTTGGTAGTGTTAGCATCACTCGAGTTGTTGTATATTTTATCGATGTGAGGAGTCTCGCAATACTTCAAAAATAGAAATTGCAACAGATGACCCCATAAAGAGACTAGCAGCACTTTATAATCACCGGAAATCAAACTTAACCCATAGTATCCCATGTATCCAATAGAGTACATCGGATGAGGTGAGATGTTGAACACACCATCAAAAACGAGTTTGGAATCTAGGAAAAAGAAGAAGTCACCCCAATACCATGCGTAATCCTTCACAACACGGTGCGCATCTATCTTGACCCACACATTGAAGACAATCATGGCGACACCAAGGAAAACTCTCATGTTGAAATTTGAGAACAAAGAGTTTGGTAAGGACAAGTAGACAAACAGAATATAAGTTGTAAAATCCTGCATCAAAATCAGGTCAACAAATTGACGGAAAAGCATCCACACGTTGAATTCTTCAGGATAGGATTCTAACTTGTATGATGCAGGCATCTTGGTTTGTAGCTCGAATCGACAAAACTTAGCTAACCATCCTTTACTTTTAGGAGAAAACAATTGATGGGACTTAGCAAAGTTGGTCAGCGTTTCGTTTTTTGACTGATAGGTGAGCACAATACCGATTCCCAGGTTATAACATAATCTCCAAAAGAGGTACTGCCAAAGAAAGAACATTTTAGTTGCCTGGGTTCCAAATTTTCTAGACATGTAGTAGCATATGACAACGTTGGAAATAACTGCAAGACTAATGCAGCATTCCAGAAATGATTTCTTCAGAGTCGGATCAAAGAGAGACCTCACCATATCATGTGTCTTTGGTGGCACGAAGGACACATTGCTGCTACGAGTTCGCGCCACCTGGGATGATTTCTCATCGTTATGTTTCGCGTTTCCGCTACTTTTCTTACTTGGTTTGCGAGTGACCTTCAATTTCGGAGACTTAGATCGCTTATTATCCTGTATCATCATTTAAACTAGGTTGAACTAGGTTCTGACGCGTGAAGACAGTTAAAGGGAGAGTTTCCAACCGTGGGATCGGCTTTTTATTTCTTGTTTAATATGTCGATAGTCAGCCAACCATGTGAAACCCTATTTTCCACATGTGAAAAGCCACTTAATTTTTTTAATATAATTCCAGATCCGATTAACTAACAACTTTGAGAAACGAGTAGGCATCAACCAACTTCCTGTTAAGGTTTTACATTATGAAAGCTAAGGGCATTTGTTTTTGCGAAGGGGCTAGTAAAATTTTGAGCATATCGTAGTTCCTATATCTCCAGTATATCAATCTTTTAACGTGAATTTTCCACGTGAGCTATCAAGCCTTCGTGCTTAAACGTCACTATGACTTTTGATCTCTATAGAGTCGCATTCATTTCTAAAGCAGGCTAAATGGTCTGTATTTTAGTTCGTTTAGCTTGTAGACAAATCAGACACTTCTAATCAATGCAATGTGCTAAGATCTGACGGCGTAGTATAGCATAGCTACGTCACGTTCAGGCAGTTTATGTGCTGCTTTACTTTTACTACATACCTAGCTCCAAATTTTCGTGTTCGTATTCCAATTTGTGATGATCAACGGGGTTCGGGGCAGATTCATATACTGCCGTAAGTGGTATACCGTCATTCATGGGCCTACTTCCACTAAACTCGCCTCGCAGCTCCAAGTAAAAGCAGCAAGTCAAATCGTCCTCGTCATTCGTCCAATTGTCTTCGATGAATAATGTTAGCGAATGACAGCTTTGAAATATGTTCTTTGGTAAATGATGCTCCACGAACGTAGAGTCTTCTTCGAGGACAGAATCAGAAGTCACACTGATCCCGACGTTCTGAGGGTTCTCGAGATGGAAGTCATCCTTGGACTCACTAAGGGTGTCGAAGTCGACATTTTTATTGAAGTTTTTGTACAACTTGATGGTCTTAGGCGAACCGTATCCACCTCCGGTACGATTGCATCTAAGCACTATCGAGAATATCTTACAGGAGCCTGTAAAAGGAATGTGTATAATCAATTGGCAATCGGCATCGCTTTGAAGATATTTCGAAACGTTATGCTTTTCTTCTTGTGTCTTGAAGATGCAAGCACACATGTTTTCCGATCCCCGGGCAACGGCATTCAAACACCTTACCTGCGAGAAGTTGATGTATTCGTAAAGCGACTGAGTAGCATTCGTCACGGGGGGTGGGGAATGCTCGTGATGCTCATGTTCACATTGGTGTTGCATTTTTGGTGGTTATCTTCCTGATTAACAACAGCGGAACCTTTTTGGAAAGAATCTAGATATACTTGTGTATAGCTTTTAAATTGTTTGATACTCTTACGATTTTTCTAGAAGGAAAGAAATGAGCCCCGTAAAAGAATAGACGAACTATGAAATGTCGTATCCCCTAATCAAATGCAATCCAGGATTGAGTAATATTTTAACTCCTGTAATCTTATGTAGGTTTATAAAACTTACTCGCTGGAAGTTGTCGCATTCGCCAAGAGATTTTCCAGCCAAATTCCGGCGGTCACTTTGAAGGTTATGGAGGGCAGCATGTAGGACACCAGCTTTTGAACCATAGAATTATAAATTAATTTGTCTATCGCTAACTGCGGGACAAGAACGACGAACTCGTTCCTATGTTGAGAAACGCATGAATAACCTAATTTTGATGGTAGATTTGTACTGCTCATATTAGTTGCATCTGCTCTACACTAGAACTCCAAAACATGATCCAGCGAAAGAGTGGTTTTTTGTTAAAGAGAACCAAACGGGATATTGGACTTCAGGATGACATTTCAATAAGCAAAGCATCAATAAGGGCGTCAATGTTCGCACAAGAATGGCTTTTAATAGTCACAAGTATAGCATTAATCACTACTAGCGAGTCTCAACAAGTCACAACAAGGCTCAACATTGAGCGGTTGTGTAAAACTATTTCACGTGGTGTGCGAATCAACAGTAATTTATAGGTTTGAAATATTTTATCACTCAAAAAACCTTCCTCTCAAAACTTCCAGCAAAATAACAAAAATGCATACTGCAGAATTCTTAGATGTCCATCCAACTGAAATATCCTCTGTCCTTGCTGGTGGGTACAATCACCCACTTTTAAGAGAATGGCAAAATGAACGTCAACTTACAAAGAACATGTTCATCTTCCCCTTATTCATTTCTGATGATCCAGAAGAAGAAACTCCTATTGATTCATTACCCAATATCAAAAGGTTTGGTGTTAATAAACTAGCAAATTACCTTAGCCCTCTCATCGAAAAAGGGCTCAGGGCCGTTATCCTCTTCGGTGTCCCTATGAAGGCTGGCTGCAAGGATGCATTCGGAACTGCTGCAGATGATCCCGAGGGCCCTGTTATCCAAGGGATTAAAATGCTACGTCGGGAGTTCCCAGACCTTTACATTATTTGTGATGTGTGTTTGTGTGAGTATACATCGCATGGTCATTGCGGTGTTTTATATGATGATGGCACAATCAACCGTGAGGAGTCTGTACGTAGAATCGCGGCCGTCGCTGTTAACTACGCTAAAGCAGGCGCGCATTCAGTAGCGCCAAGTGACATGATTGATGGGAGAATTAGAGATATCAAGTACGGTCTGATCAAAGCTGGTTTGGCTCACAAAACTTTTGTTTTAAGTTATGCCGCTAAGTTTAGTGGTAACCTATACGGACCTTTCCGTGATGCAGCCTGTTCTTCACCTTCAAGCGGAGACAGAAAATGTTATCAATTGCCATCTGGAGGTCGTGGTTTGGCCCGTAGAGCATTAAAAAGAGATTTGGAGGAGGGAACTGACGGTATAATTGTTAAGCCATCAACTTTTTACCTTGACATAATGGCAGATGCTTCAGAAATCGCACGGGATGTTCCAATCTGTGCATATCATGTGTCAGGTGAATATGCCATGCTTCATGCAGCTGTTGAAAAGGGTGTCGTTGATTTCAAATCTATCGCCTTTGAATCTCACCAAGGGTTCTTAAGAGCAGGTGCTAGACTGATCATCAGTTACCTCACACCTGAGTTTTTAGAATGGCTAAGTGACTGAGAACTGGAAAGTCTTCGATCGTCTTGAATAATCTTGTGAATACTCGTACATAGGAAATGCAATTATGTGATTATTTAAGCCAAGACAGGCTCTTGATGCCGTGCCTCTTCTTCGCTTTCTTCTTGTGATGTATTTGCTTGTTCAGATTCCCGGTGTTCTTCAGATTCTGGCAAAGATGGCAATCCTTCCGTAGATGGTAAATTAGGTAGCTCCTGGGGTTTATTGACCTCTTGATCGAGCTGCTGCAACTCTCTATCCAACTCTTCATCAAATCCTCCCACTACGCTGCTAGAGAGAATTTGGTCAATCTCCTCCTGATATGCGATCTGTTCTTGAACGTTATCAAGAAGTTCCTCTGTGCCAGTGAATTCCTTGTTCAGTTTTGTCAACACATCATTCCCCTGCTTAAGGCCTGCAACAAACTGTTGTTCTACAAGCTTAAATTCTACAGTTGCGACCATATTTTCCAAGTTTATCAGCTGGTCTGCAGCTTGATCTAGGAGATGGCTTTGATAATGTATTCTTTTGAGGATAAGTCGTGCCCTAGGATTTTTTTTTCCATTTTTAGGGTCCGCCTTCAAAAGCTGCTTAAGTTGTATCCTTTCATTGTTAATCAGAAGTTCCGTGCGTCTTGTGTATCTGTGTAACTCATCCTTAGAAATCTTTAGCTGCAGTATAGCTTTGTCTGCCTTGGTTACTTCTATCTTGCTACCTTTCTGTCCCATTCTTTCTGAAGTGGTTTGATAAGGAAAAAAGTTCTGTTAGATATTGAAATCGCTTCAGTATTCCATCAACGAAAAATGACAAACTCTTCATGAAGAACCAAAAAGTTTATTAAATAAAATTATTCATTAGGCTATACCAATAGTTATACATAAAAACATTGACGTGTGTGCGGTTATTGTCAATTAGCGACCAGTATCTGTTAATTAATGTTAGTGTATAAAAAAACACAAGATGCAGCCATTTGTTCCCCACACGCATTCAATCCATAACATCAGCCATGTCATCATTAACATTTGTGTCTCAGAAGGAAGCTAGGAAAACCCATAAGAACCCTAAGCCAATTCCTGCTTATTTCCCTACATCAAAGGATTCGGTTTTAATCCCTAAATTTGAGTTTTATAATTCCATCAGGGAAAGTCCAAGACATTTAGTGGCGACACACAATGTACCCATTCGCTCTGGAAAAGCATGGAAGGCGCAAAAGGGATCGATAATTCGCATCTCTACGCCTGACGGGCCTCAGGTATGTGACTTTAATTGCTGGGGAGCCGATTCTGATTTCAAGGAACACATGTGGGCATCACGTACCAGGCAACTACACTCGGCTCACGTTTCGGTTTATGATAAGTTGTGGTCGAACTTACCGTACTTACGTCCAATGTTGACAATCATCGATGACACGCTTGCTGATTATGGCCCAGACGAACACAATGGACGTGTCCATGACCTGCTCGGTACAAGATGTGACCCCTACGTTGATAAGCTATTAAGTGGGCAAGATAACGATTTCCATTGCCATTCCAATCTATATCGAGCAATAAGAGAGTACGGAGGTAAGGAAGAAAATGTTCATGATGTGTTAAATATTTTCCAATTAACCGGTTTAAATGAACACGACCAGTACTTCATGGAAACTTGTCCAGCGAAACCAGGCGATTACTTTGAGTTTTTTTGTGAGATTGATTTGATCTGTGCCATTTCAGCCTGCCCTGGTGGTGACCTCTCTAACTGGGGGTGGGGAGAAGGTGCGTCAGATGAGAATGCGAGCAATGTTTCTGACATGACTGCTGTATGTAGACCTTTGAGGGTGGAAGTTTTTGAACTTGACGATCCTAAAAATGTGCTTATTGGTTGGAATTCTCCCTCTCCTGTTAAATATGATGGTAACCATGGAATCTAAAACACAGAAATCATTTTACAACTGTGGAGACAGAACTATCCTCTCTTTAGCATTTGATATTAGAGCGATGATGAATAGTTGTATCCACTATAAGCTGAATTGAAGATAATTCCAACACTGATATCTACCCATTTTCGTGTCAATAAACCTCATGCAAGCCGGTGGTGGTACTACACATCTTTTTTATCTGGATGCGTATATCAAGATTTTGTCTCTTCTGCTAGCGAATTGTGAGCAGTTAACAAAATTCATTATGAACAATTAGAAGATCATAAATATCTAGTAGCACGTAGATCGAGCAGTTAAGGATGTACCTCTTTTAACCATTACTTGAAACCCTGTACGGCATCTACGTGGACGGAAAATTTTTCGAAAATTTTTGCGTCAGACAACAAATTAGTAAGCCTTCAAGAATATTCCACTCTTTTATATCAATCCTTTCAATTGGTATTTCACTTTTGAGATAAGATCGTATACATATATCGACAGGAACGAACCACTTCGATATTCTTCTTGTTGCTTATTCATCTTCAATAGTTGTTACTTTTTCAATTTTCCAAAGAGACGCCACACTTATTTGGTCACCTTACCTGTCATTCCATTATATAAAAGCGAGAATAGCATATTCTGAGTCAAACACAAATAAGGCAGCCAATAACAATCATGTCACAATTTGACCAACGCACTTCGGTTGTGGACCTTGTGGGAAACACTCCTTTGATTGAGCTGGCCAAGCTACCTAAAGCTCTAGGCATTAAGCCACAAATTTATGCTAAGCTAGAGCTCTACAACCCTGGCGGATCCATCAAGGATCGTATTGCTAAATCAATGATAGAATATGCCGAGGCACAAGGAACGATTCACCCATCTAAAACTACTCTAATTGAACCAACTTCCGGTAACACTGGTATTGGTCTTGCATTAATGGGTGCTGTGAAGGGTTATAGAACCATCATTACTTTGCCTGAAAAAATGTCTAACGAAAAGGTCTCAGTGCTTAAAGCTCTTGGTGCTGAAATTATTAGAACTCCTACTGCTGCCGCTTGGGATTCTCCAGAATCTCACATTGGTGTCGCTAAAAGATTAGAAAAGGAGATCCCTGGTGCTGTTATCCTAGATCAGTATAACAACATGAGAAACCCAGAAGCTCACTACTTCGGTACCGGTAAGGAAATACACAAGCAACTCGAGCAGTTGAATAAGTTTGAGAAGTTGCACGCAGTTGTTGCTGGTGCTGGTACTGGTGGTACCATCAGTGGTATTTCCAAGTACTTAAAGGAACAGGACTCTAATATTCAGATTATCGGTGCTGATCCAGTGGGTTCAATTTTGGCTCAACCTGAACAGCTAAACGAAACTGACAATAGCGACTACAAAGTTGAAGGTATTGGCTACGATTTCGTTCCAAAAGTTCTAGACAGATCTACGGTTGACCACTGGATTAAGACAGAAGACAAATCGTCTTTTAAATACGCCCGCCAGCTAATTTCTAATGAAGGTGTTTTGATTGGTGGTTCTAGTGGTAGCGCCTTTGCTGCCCTAGTCGACTACACTGAAGAGCATCCAGAATTGACCGAAAAAGATGTCATCGTGCTTATCTTCCCGGATTCCATTAGATCATACCTAACAAAGTTTGTTGACGATGAATGGTTAAAGAAGAACGACTTGTGGGACGATGCGATTGTGGCACCACTGAACAAGAGTGAAAAAGATATTTTCCATGGTGCCACCGTGAAGGATCTTAACTTGAAGCCAGTGGTTTCAGTAAAGGAAAATGCCCCTATCTCTGAAGTTGTCAAGATTCTAAAGGACAATGGCTTTGATCAACTTACAGTTCTATCTCAAGATGGAAAGCTAGTTGGTTTAGTTACTTTATCGCAACTGCTAAAGAAGCTTTCAAGCGGTGAACAAGTCAAGACGATTGAAGGTCTCTTTTTCGATTTCAGAAAGTTAAACAACTTCAATGAGGTTTCTTCTTACAATGACAACAAGTCTGGTAAGAAGATTTTTGCAAAATTTTCTGAAGAAAGTACTTTGTCAGATTTGAACCTTTTTTTCGAGAAGAACTCATCTGCTATAATCACAGATGGTCTCACACCCGTCCATATTGTTACTAAGATGGACCTGTTAAGCTACTTGGCATGAGCAGAATCAGCCGAAAGACCTTCACATATTTTTAATATATATGTAACGCTAAATCGAATCACTCTATTATGTGAGTATGTGTGAGAAGAACTTAAAGAGATACATTTATCTCCAGAGGTTTCTAATGTACTATATCACTTCTTGTCCATTCCGAGGACAGTCATCAAGGGGCCAAGCTGATCGGGGCCGATTTCAATACCAGTTTTCTGTAACTCTTCTTTGAACTCTGACATAGCCTTTCTCATTTCTTTGTTCGTCAAAATCTTAATGACTTGCCAGGGTCCTGGAGGAGCCGAATCATTTACTAAACCTTTGGACATCATCAACTCGCTAATGTTGTTGAGCTTTTCAAGGACATTCGGGTGTGATTGAATATCACTCAGAAGTCTTTGCACTTTCAAATGTGCATCGATATCTTTATTCGGTTGTTTGTCATCCCAGGATTGAGCATAACCTCTTCTAAGAGAAACAAAAGCTGGCGCAAGTCTGAAAACCCTACCCGTCATAACACATCTGTGTACGGAATATCGTTGAGTGATACGAGAAGTTAGTTTAAATAGCATGGCTTATATATCCTTATGTCTCTTAAGATTCTGAAGCACTGAAAGGTTTTTTTTCAGATTGATGTTGAATCTTTATTTACCGCAAGATCAAGTCTAGTAAAGAACTCCGCAAAAATACTTAGTCACCATCAATGAATTTCTTCTTGTCAGTTGATAATGGCTTGTTCTAGAGTTTGAGAGATATGCATCACGATAACCCGATGCCCTCAGTTTGTTACATATCACATACTTAATGATTATATATATATACTAAAGAAGTGATCAATTTATCATTCCCATGCACTTAGGAGAACTTCCATCTATTACCACAGGCCTCACATGTACAGAATGTCGTGAGAGGTTCATCTGCCGATCTTGTTTGCAATTGGTAGTACGATACTTTTTTCTCTTTACACTTCCCGCAAGTAAACCTATCTGTAACAGATCTTTCAAGAGTAGCACCCTGGGCATTGAATAGATTCTGTTTGGAAATTTCTTCCAGTTTTTTCCTCAAATGCTCTGGTGCAAGCTCTTTAGGATCACAACTGACTAAATATTGCGCGGATACATCACCATTATTGATCTTATGCTTCAGGTCTGCATTGTTTTTGGAGATCATGTTAGAGTAAATGACCCTATATTTGTCTTTGTAAGCCTTTTCGTTAATTTCGCAGTTATTCAAGTTGTTAAGCTCTTTCTCGATTGCAATGGATGTTGTAAGGATGGATTGTGGTGGGTGTTCACTTCCTTTGGCTAAAGCATCATATAAAGCCTTTACTACCATGTCACGAAGCTTGTGCCCATATATACTGGTTACAACACCATCATTCCTGGCACTTCTTGGCTTTGTCGAAACATATTTGTCATGTTTCTTCGGTTCATTGGGAGTGCTAGTTGTAGCGTTACTTTTTGACGACAAACGCTGCTTCTTTTCCCTTGAAATAGCATCTCTCCATTCGCCAATCATTTTTTTGACAAGCTTTGCGACCTCCGGATTGGTTGACTTCTTGAATTGGTTGACAACAACACCAACCTTTGTTTCCCTTAGAAGCTTTTCTGTCGGCTTCATCTCCTTATCAAGGATGCTCAATATTTCCGTGACCGTCTCATCGTTGTTTTTGTTCTTTTCTAGATTCTTAACATGAGTGATAACCTCTTTACTGTCCATCCTTGATCGCACCTTCGTTGAATGATGAGATTTAAAATTTTCGTTGAAACATCCGGAGACTGAAGTTTAATTAATAATTTACGAACAAAGAGTATCGCGGCAAATAACACTAGAAAAAGGTGAGCATCGATCGATTGAGAAACATCTTAGTGACCAGGAATATCAGTTATAAATTTGACTTCATTTTTTTCAAGAAAAGATTCTGAAGTTACATTTTTTTTCGAGAAACTACAACGAATACTACTAGGCTACATCTACCCGAATTGTTCTAAAGAATTACAAACATAATGAACAGGTCAGTACAGAATAATCCCCCCTCCAGGATTGTCTACTTGGGATCAATACCCTATGATCAAACTGAAGAACAAATCTTAGACCTTTGTCGAAATGTTGGTCCCGTAATCAATCTGAAAATGATGTTCGACCCACAAACGGGCAAATCCAAAGGCTACGCTTTCATTGAATACCGGGACTTAGATTCTAGTGCCAGTGCGGTGCGAAACTTAAACGGATATCAATTGGGAAACAGGTTGTTGAAGTGCGGCTACTACGGTGGAGGAGACATGGGTAATAACACCGGTTCAAGCAATGCTGACGAAGAGAAAGAAGCAACGTTTCCTGGATTACCGCAAGGTGTGGATGTCAACATAAACATGACTACACCAGCTATGATGATCTCCAGCGAGCTTTCGAAAAGATCAAAGCAAGAGCAGCTTGAACTGCTGAAGGCCTTACAAGATATGGCCCGTAACAACTCGGAGCAGTTTACGGATCTACTAGAGCAATGTCCGCAAATTAGCTTCGTTGTTGCTGAGCTTCTTCTGACGAATGGCATAAGTACGGTAGATGACCTAACACAACTCGCTGTACAACATAATGCAGCAAACCCTGCCGCTACGCAGGACCCAAGAATACAAGAGCAACAGCGTGACCTATTGAGACAGGTTCTTCAGCTTGCAGATAGCGAGATTGCTGTTTTACCTGATGATGAAAAAATGTCTTTGTGGGACTTGAAACAGAGAGCAATGAGAGGAGAGTTTGGTGTCCTGTAGAGTAATTATTACGCTGTTAAAGGATGTACTCGCTAAGATATACCTGCACTATACAATCCTTTTAGAGTGCTTTATTCTTTAGATGTGTCAACTGCCAGTGCACGTGATAATATATATCAACAAATAAAATTATTTCGAACTTAATCTTGTACCATAGAGTAGCGAACTGTTATCAAGTGGTGCATGCCGGACCCAAGGACTAGAAAAAGCCGGCATTTACTTACGCCAGAGCTTCTGTCATCTTCTATTCAGATCACAAATCTGCCGCAGTCATGGAACCAGGATACCATCTCATCGATTGTTGCAGGTTCGGGACCTATCACCAATATATCAACCAAGACGGATCCTCGTAATGGCAAGGTTGTTGGCATCATAGTTGATTATTCAAGCAGTAAGGACAGCAAACGTGCGTTGGATATTCTTCTGAAAATTAAAAAGTTTCCTTGCGATCTCGAAAGGATTATACCTTCAAACCATAATAAAATCAAAAAAGACACGCCCACGCTTGAACTCAATCGCGATTCATATCCGTGGGAAATTGGACTAGAATTGCCATTTGAATTGGTTTCAGAAGTGCCATTACCAAGAAGGCCTACAAATCCGGTACCATCTGTGAATGTTGAGAGCAGCTCATCGAACAACAACTCAACTTCCTTTCCTGACATCCTCAGCAAAGCTTCAAAACACCTCCCACCACTTCAAAATAACTCTCTTACTACGCCAGACCCTATATCTATGAATTTGAGTAAGATAGCTCCTCTTCAATTGCTAGAAATGATCTCAAACTTGAAAATACTTGCGAACCAGGACGCTAAACGAAGTCAGTTAGAGAACTTTTTGGGCACAAATATGGATATATCTATTGCTGTATCTCAAGCAATGCTAGAGATGGGGTTTATTAACTACAGCGTGGTAACTAAAGTTTTGTCTGAACAGCAAAACATTAAAGGTTTTTCGCCTCCAGTCCAAAATAGTCAATCGGGATATAGCAATGGCAATTCTCAGAACAGTACGCCTTTAGCCACGAGCTCCGTGCCACTCAATTCATATGTACCCCCACCTCAACCTCTTCCTCAACCTCCCCAGCTGCAAGCCCCCCCACCAATGGCCTTCAATGCTCCATCCTTCGGCTTTCCTCAAGTTTCTCCCCCTCCGTTTTTTGCACCTCCCGTGCCAATGAATAATGGTGGACCCCAGATAAATATCGCCAAGCTTTCTACTCTACCACAGCAACAGCAAGACATGATCAAACAAGTCCTTCAGTTACCAGATGATCAAATAAGGTTATTACCACCGGATCAAATAGCGATGGTAGAAAACTTCAAGAAGGAGTACCTTCTGTGAAAATAGTACCGAATGCACATATATAATAGCTTAAGCATCAGCACGCTCTACTTTTACGTAATCAATGTTAAATTGAATCACTTCTCCTCACGTCTGAGTGCGAAATTTTATTTAATCTAATATGATATCACAACTCTAAATTGCGGCGATGTAACTGCCTCAAATTTCTCAGGCCCTACATCCAGCCGTTAGTGTATCGGAGTTACATCGATGTGAATAACTACGACTGAGAAATATAATAAATGTATGTACAACGCCTATGCGAAGAAGAACCAAAGATGATAGATAAAAAAAATAGAGGATGGACAGAGAGTATGTTTCCTCAAGTGGATATCAGAAGCTAAAGTATCTCATATCTTATTAATTGTCAATCTCTATAGTTCTCGAATCCGTATAGTATTAGACAAAAAATAAAAATAGTGGTTGCTAAGAGATTCGAACTCTTGCATCTTACGATACCTGAGTATTCCGCTCATAGAGCGTCAAGAGATTATCTTGAATCAGGCGCCTTAGACCGCTCGGCCAAACAACCATTTATAGACATGCGAAGCTGAAACTGGTATATAGAGGAGGGTATTAATAATTGGCCAACCAACTTCAGTTATATTCTTTACAGTAGTCAAGTAATTAAAGGATGGTGGCTAAAAACGTAGCCATTATAAGCATTCATCAATCCGCCATCTCTTTCTCTTGTTGCTAGTCCGTGTATTATAATTCACTTATTGTGTATGTGTTGAAAACTGCTATTAATTTGTCAATCAAGAGCTCACATTTATTAAACCGCACTTGTTGTCTTTGTAACAAAAACATTAAAATGAAGATTACATTCAATAGAGTTTACCTGGCTAATAAAGATGAGTCAGTCCTCTCGGAGTGGTCAAGTTCCGTTGAAGTGGCGGGAAATGAATTAACGCAGCTTTCGAACGACGTTTTTGTCTTACCGCCCACCCAAAAGCAAATGAAAGTAAGTAGATAAAACTGAACACTTTTCGTGCCCTAGCAGAATACTGACGATACTTATTAAGATTGATATAAACTTTGAAGTGACTGGGGATGTGAATGATCAATCTTTAATCACTAATGTGTTGATAGGTTTAAGAAGATGTGAAAGCTTCTGGTCAGATCTTAACTATAAAGTGTCCTTTCAAGTAAGAGACAGAACAATTAGTATAGTATTGGAGTGCATGATCTTCACTGTGATGAAGGTCAAAAGTTTGTTGGAGCAGCCGCTTTCTCTGCAAAACCACAGACAATACCGTCTTATGACGGTCGACGGAATTAGCATAGATGCTTGTTTCATAACCCGAAAAGTAGGGCAATGTAGTGACTGGAGT
Source organism: Lachancea cidri (assembly GCA_030569995.1). Classification (NCBI taxonomy): domain Eukaryota; kingdom Fungi; phylum Ascomycota; class Saccharomycetes; order Saccharomycetales; family Saccharomycetaceae; genus Lachancea; species Lachancea cidri. Next base: position 15,737 of record JAJLUF010000078.1, read on the forward strand.
CACATTTTAAACCAAAGTAATGAATTTCTGGTATCATTGTTTATTTCACAATTGGAATTTCAATTTCCTTTAGTATTTTCAAGGGAGTGTCGAAAGCGCTTTATAGAACAAGAAAAATCGCTAGGTCCAGTATCTTACGCCCTAACAAGTTCCTCCTCATTGATTCCCATGTTGATCAAGATAATTTGTGATGACACGACTGCCACCACAAGCTATCAAGTTACGAAATTATTGGAAGATCGCAGGAAAATAAAAAGGCTACAGAACAACGCCCATAAACCTGTACCCTTCGAGATACTTAAGCATTTTTGAACTTATACTTTAGTCCTCGCAAGTCTTCAAATTCATGGTTAAGGTCTTCAATCCATTTTTTTGTTATCACTGTTACGACGAATAAAAGTAAAGGAAGGTGAAACATAAATTGTAACCGCCTCTGGCTAACTTCTTCAGTGACTTGCCAAGTAATTAATAGCAATAATGCGCAGTTAATAGTGTTGATTCTCTTTGTAGTGAGCCGAAAAGCGATACTCCCGAATCTAACATCTTTCGCAACTTCGTACCGAAGGTTCATCAACGAGGATACAATGGAGTTTATGGAAAATAAGGCTAACCGTCTGTATACTGACTTCTCACCTCCTTTAGCTCGTACCCTTATAAATAATGATAGGAATACTCCGCAACATAGGAGATACGCTATGCTTAAAAGCTGGATAATGTGATTGTCTTTTGATTGAGACCGGACTTCAAATTTAGTGATAAGCTCATCTTGTTCATCTAAATCCATGGGCAGGAAGGTCACCTCGTCGTCACTATCCAGGGTCGGGCCAATGCCACGAAGAACTTTATGATTGAATTTGCGAAGTCGGGACATGATTTTCTTTCTAAAAGTTTTTTGTTGATCTTTTAATTCGTCTCTTTGATTTCTGTATTTGAAAGTGGTGCGTGCTCGAAACCTTGCAACCCCTAAACAAATTAACATGACCGTCGCCAAAGTGAGGCACCAAATAATTTTTGCTTAGAGGTTATCTCAATCAGTGGTATGCTATTCAAGCGATTATTTCATGAACATTTGCGTTTCAAACCGTTGGTTGATCTAGCTTTTACTCATATTAAGCCATCAGTGCAGGTTCACGCTAAACCTGCTATCTTAATGTTACATGGTCTATTTGGCTCTCGCAAGAATTTTCATCTCGTTAGCAAATCACTGTCTAAAGATCTAAATGCCGAGGTTTATACAGTAGACCTCCGGAATCATGGTCAATCTGCAATGGCAAAGCCATATGACTACTTAACTTTGACGAATGATGTAATAAACTTCGTTGATAAGAGAATCGGCCAAAAACGGCCTATCTCCATTATTGGGTTTTCTTTAGGTGGAAGGATTGGGCTATTATCTGCTTTGTCTAGAAAAATCAACGTCAAGAAATGCATATCAATAGATATGCCCCCTTATAGTCTGACTGAATTAGGCGACGTGTTGATTCAAAACTATGACAAAATCAAGAAGATTGACACAAGGGAGATAAAAATCAGGAAGGGTACAAAGCAATGGAAAAATGAAGTGTTAAAGGAGTTCAAAAGTCTCCCGGCCAACAATGACGATAGGATGGCTTTGTACTTCGCCAATGGGTTTTTGCAACTTAAGGACAATAACAAGCCTTATGATCCCAGGACAGATATTGATCCGTACTTGGAATTCAATATGCCTTTACTTGAGATGCCTGATCTACTTGAAAAGATCAAGGAGTGGCCCGATATTGATAAATTGAGTCCTGCTGACTATCAAAGAACATCACAGGCTCAAACTCTATTTATGAGAGCAATGAGATCTGATTTCATTAAAAAAGACTACTCTATGTTGGCCAAGCGCTACCCACGCTATTCTGTTGAAGAATTCGATACAGGACATATTTTAATTGGGGAAGCACCCAAGCAGTTCTATGAATCAGTTTTAGGCTTTATATCAGACCAAACTGAATGCTAACTAGTAAAAAGAGAATACATTTCTTACTGCGCTATATAAACCTTAAGTAAGTAAGATCACCGAACTATTCATGGAAAGGAATAGATATATATATATAAAAGGGTATCGTATATTGTTTTCACACGTCATTCCATCCTAACGAATTTTCAGACGCAATAGGTCTGGAAATCTTAGGAATGGACGTATTTTTTTGTTCTACGGTGGTTCCTGCTCCCTGTGGCTGCTCGCCAGAGTAGTCACCGTAGTGGTTGTATTTCATCCAGTTATTTATCCTCATACTGGGGCTGATCGAAGCCTGATCATTACCGTTCTTCTCTGTATCGCGGAAATAGGAGGCGTACGAGTCAGATCCAGATTCGATGCTGGAATTGTCATTGATATCATCACTATTCTTCCGCTGGCGCCGCAGCAAGTAAAACCTGAAAATCACTATCACCAACGCCACATAAACAAGAGCACCGACAACTACCCCAACAATGAGACCAATCAACTTCCCTTTGCTTTGTTGCTTAGACTTTGTTCCGGTAGAGGAGCTGTACGAAAACTCTAGAGTCCCCGCATTACGAGATGAAGAACTTCCGGAGCTTGAGTTACTATCAGATGAGCTGTCAGAACTACTCGATGCCGCAGATCCCGAAGATGTACTGGTCGAGTCGGTCGAGGAATCACTTGCAGAACTTTGCAGTAAACCAGTCAAGGGAATCGTTGCATCAATCAAGTTAGCTAGAGAGTTTTCTGAAGATATATTGTTGGAATACAGTTCGCTTCCACCATTCTGTACTAATTTTTGGAGATTATCAACTTGATCTGAAGGGAAATAAACCTCAGCTACCGTGATCACGTAGCTCTTACCATCAACCTCGAGAGGACTCAACTGAGTAACTTGAATGTCCGAAAAAGCATAGTCGAAAGGATAGTTGAGTACATCAGGTAGATACGCAAAAATCTGAGCACCTGCTACAGGGTTTTTAACGACAAAAGGATAGCTCAATGACTGCTTGAAGCCGATAGTAATTAAATCATACCCGACAGGCTGGGTTACAGAACTTGTTGCTGCAATCGCTTGAGGCAAGGTTTGTGTTGCTTGTTGCGAACCAGTTGATGATACACCAGAAGTTCCAGTGCTTTCGGTTGTATCTGATGCTGTCAGCATGACTGTTGGCAGCCAGTTTGAACTTGAAAGCGTCGATGAAGTTATTGAAGCTGACGACGCACTCGCTCTTGTAGTTGAAGCCGAGATCGCTGACGTCAGTTCCTGAGAGCCTTCACTAGTGGATACCTGGGTTGCTGTAGGTACGGGGGTAGAAGTGAGGAAAGATTGACCTGGCAAGGCAGATGTAGTGGTAGAATTCAAAAAGGTGGTCGTCGAAGAAGGTTCAAAGGACGAGGTAGAGGCAAGAATCTCCGTTGTGGCCGACTCCGTCGAAGAGCTAAAGGTCTCTTCAGTGCTCTCGAATATTGACGAGGAAGATTCGGTGGTAAACGCAGGTGCATTGGAAGTGGATGCTTCCGTAGTATTGGCAGTAGATACGGAGGACCCTGTAGTGAAAGAGGGTACAACAGAGCTAACTTCAGTGGGTGTAGACACCGTGGAAGCTGTTTCCGAAACATTGGATGTCGTTGAACCACTGTAGTCAGACGTGTAAGTAGTTATTGCTGAGGATGTTGCACTGGTCGTAGGAACCACGTCACTGGCATAAGATGATGAGGAAGAAAGTGTGTCTTCGGTCGAAACAACTGGAGATGCAGTAGATACTTCAGAGAAAGACGAGACACTTGCAATTTCACTCGTGGTAGCAATAGAGGAACTTGATTGGTAGTAAGTAGTAGAGCTTGAAATGACAGCAGAATCTGCCGACGACGATACTGATACTATATCTGTAGGATAAGAGTAACTTTCAGTTGACGAGGAGGTAATATCAGAACTTGACGAAATTGGAGCAACTGCTGTCAAAGTCGAGGTAGCAGTTTCGGAAGAGCTCAAAGCCGAGGACTCGTAGAGTGATGTGGTTTCTATGAAATCCGAAGAGGATGTCAATGAGGCGTCTCCGGTAGAAGTAGACTCCGCCGTCAATGGTATTGTTGAGGTTAAGTAGTCCGAGTTCTGCGTGTCATTATATGTCGAGGACACAGACGACGTGTAAACCAAAGTGTCAGGTATGGTGCTAGATGCAAAAATGCTATCGCTGGCAGTGTCGGAGGACAAGGATGATGACGTCACGGGCTCAATTGAAGTATAACTGGGGCTTTGAACGACAGAAGTAGATACGTCTGACGTTGAAAGAACAGCAGAGTCGCTGCTGGAAGCTACCTCAGAGTAAGTAGTAGATGCAGCCACACTTGAAGTTGACTCAGATATCTCCACTGAGGAGTAAGAAGTCAAATCAGTGGTTGAACTTGAGCTTGAATCTGTGTCTATAACTAAAGTAGATGATTCAACAGAGGACGAAGACGTCAAAGAAACGACGGAAGTTGTAAGATCATATGATGTTGAGGATGAAGGCGTGGATGAAAACTCAGAGGTCGACTCCTCTCCAGTAGATGCTGTGTAAACGGAATTCGAGGATGTAGCTGAAGAAACGTAGCTTGTTGAATCCGCCGGAGTCGTTACTGTGTAGACTGAGTCAGAGCTTGTTGTTGAAGAAAGTTCAGAGCTTGCTGTTTCTTCTACAGTTGAAGAAGGTTCAGAGCTTGTTGTTTCTTCTGTAGTTGAAGAAGGTTCAGAGCTTGTTGTTTCTTCTGCAGTTGAAGAAAGGTCAGAGCTTGTTGTTTCTTCTGCAGTTGAAGAAGGGTCAGAGCTTGTTGTTCCTTCCGTAGTTGAAGAAGGTTCAGAGCTTGTTGTTTCTTCCGTAGTTGAAGAAGGTTCAGAGCTTGTTGTTTCTTCTATAGTTGAAGATATCGACGAAGACGAAAGCACGTAAGTTGTGGTTCCGTCAGAGATTGGGGAAGTGGAAATTGCAGAAGAAACGTCTGAACTGGTCGCTGTGGAAAGTTGAGACGAGACATCTGAGACATCAGAGCTAGTTGAATCGGAGTTTGAGGTGCTGAAAAAGTCTTGAGCAGTATCAGTAGAGCTTGAAGCCGAAAAAATCGAGTAAGTTGCCTCATCGGAGTATGTGGAAGTGTCCGAGGTCTTAGTCGCAGAAGAGATCTCACTGAATGTTATGGTTGAAGTGTCAGCCAACTTAAAGGAGCTGTAGTTAATACTAGAGGTTGTACTTGACTGTACATCTTTACCTTCACTTGTCGTACTAGTCTGGGTGCTGTTATTATTCTTAGAGAGAGAATTTTGTTTGGTCCAACCACTATCCCACCAGTCGGCTGCACTGGCTTTTAGGATTAAGGACAACACTAACAAAGAACGCGCATTTATTGCAACCATTTTGTATCTTTAGCTTGCAATGGTAGAGCTTTGATTCCGATAGCGATGGAGAAAAGTTTAAAGAGTGACTATAGTTAATTATTGGATTCAGATATTTTGAAATGAACACGATACTGCCTTCACAAGGAGCGATCGTTTTGCTTTGTTTGATTTCGCAGTTGTAGAAGACTTATGTGTCCAAGTTGTTTTGTTCGTTGGTGAGTTTTCTTTGCGGATCTCTCCTCTTTCCTGATTGCAGTAAAATAAACATTCTTGAAACACGCGCTAACATTCTCGATCTCAATTTTTTTTGTTTTTTTTTTTTCGCGGTCTGGCTAGATCTTCGCAACATTAAACAACTTTTAGAGCCCTGGTGGTATAAACGTACGAAAACGTTACATGGGTGTTATATAATCTATAAACTGTTCCAAACTCTGTTGGCTATCGCCACAGAATCTTCGTCAAATGTCTCCTTGAGTTCTTCAAGAAGTGAATGCTTGCTCTTGTGCTCTATAATGTGATCAAAGATATACTCCACTAAGTCTTCTTCATCGTCCCCCAAGTACTCTTTGACAACGTCGTGAACGACACGAGAGTCTCTGAGCTTGGCAACCAGTAATTCCACTTCGTTGTCGGAGTATGGTAAGATATCTGGCTGCTGCTTTGAATCCGATTTCGCAGGGTTTCGTATTTCGAGCTTGAATTTGGGTTCCTCTTGGACTTGTGCTGGCGGCAGTTCTTGGGAGTCTGAGGGGTGTGCCTCCAGTGTTGGCACGGGTACTAACTTACGGTCTTCATCGTCACGACGTTGTTCATCCTCCTTGAAAGACCTGCGATGATCGTAGTAAGGATCGTGAGCAAGATGTAGTAATTCCTTCGAGTAGAGAGGGCGCTCCTTGAGAAGCGTGTTGTCGTAATCCTTCATCCTTGAGACCTGGTGCTCGAGAGAGCGCATGTGAGGCTCAATCTGAGTGTTGAGCTTCTCTAGTAATGCTCGGAACCGTGCATCTGCCTCTGAGTTTTCTCGCTCCACGCGTTCTTGTTCCAAAGCCCGGTCGTCTTCCCCATCATCTTCGTCATCGTCGTCGTCGTCGTCGACATCTTCAACTTCATCATCATTGTCGCCAGCGCCGTTCGTTTTCTCGTCGCCTTGACTCTTCTTTATTTGTTCGAACACTTTCATCAACTGCTGTCTGCGGCGCTTGCCCTCTTCGTATTCCTCTTTGGCACGTTTCTCCTTTTCTATAGTGAGCACTCTAGTACGAAACTTGATGATATCCTGACACAGTTGTTCGAGTGAGCTACCGGGAAGGTCACTTAGAGTCGACACATCCACTTTATAATCCGTAGATGCACTGGCCTCGACTGCTTGTCCCAAGTCATGGCTGCGAAGCTCATGAAGATACTGTCGCAGTGTGTCTAGATCCTGGGTTACGAGAGATTCGTCCTGGGGATCAATCTGCTGAGAAGAATCTTCGATGAACCTACTCGTATTTTGGTCGCAGTGTAGCTCCATTTTGGCATCGGTGTCAAGCTTGTTCCAGAGGTGGATGAGACTTCGCCAATAGGCGATTGCCTGGGGATACTTTGTGATCTCTCTGCAGCGGATGAATAGGTTATGAGTGTCGAGCCCGGTCAGCAAGCTCCAGCACGATATAACGTCTTCGCCGTCAAGACGTAGTCGTTGCGCAGTGATTTCATCTAATTTCGCCAGGAAAAGTTCAAGCTGAGCAATAGAGTACTTGCCTTGAAATCCCTTGATCGAGATAGTGTGGAGTTGCTGGTCCAGAGATATGGGTAGAAACTGTTTTAAATCCTGGTGACGACCCTCTGTAGTGGTGTGACTAACTGCGACGGCGTCAGAATCGGTTTCCCGAGCAGATTCCTTATTCAGCTCTGTATTTTGGTAAAGCGCCGATGTCTTGTCTTTCCTAACCTCGGACAGCACTTTGTCGAGGGTGTCTCTGAAGCGCAAGAGGTCGGACCGCAGAATGGGAACATAACCAGGTTTGAATTGGTCGCTATGCCAGGAATCTGTGTTGCGAGAAGATAGATATGCGTTAGCAGACACGAATACAAACGAGTCCATTTGAGAAGACGGATGTAGATTTCGCGGTGGGTGTCAGGAAAGGAGTATTTGGTTCTATGTATATGAGCGATGAGCTCCCCCCGGAGAAAGTGATAGTATTTTTCATGTCCAGATACATATGTACCGTACGTAAGCACAACGTATACATGTGTATATATATACATATATATATGTACCATAAGTCTAGGCAGAAGAAGTGGTACAGTGGAACCGGGAAACGTTGTGAAACAGGGAACACAGATGAGTGCGAACATCCTTGCCTACAAGACGCATTCTTCAACTACACTCTTCATCGTTGAATATCAGTGAATTTTCGTACACAATTACAAACGAATCTCTTAGCTCTCCAGAATCTCTTCTAGTGTCACGTCGCGGTCTATTGCCATGGCCTCTTTCCAGAACTTACTCAGATGCCGTGCTCCACTGTCACACGCAATAATCACGATTCGCGACCCGGACTTCAATTTCCGAGCTTCCTTAACAGCTGCTACCGCATTGATAGCCGTGCTGCTTCCTACAAATAGCCCGTCGTTCACCGACAAAAACTTGGCCATTTTTATGGCCTGCGCATCGGAGACCTTGACCGCGTCGTCAATGTATTGCTCGCCGCGACTGAAGTTGCACGTGATCCGGTTCAGCCCGACTCCCTCGACGATTGTGTCCACCTGGTGGCGACGCCGAGTGCCTTCGCGCTCGGTGTTGTCGTACATAACGCCATACTTGACACGGTTGTAGAACCCAGAGCCCTGGGGATCCGCCAACACGACGCGCACACGTGACCCCAGCTTCTCTTTCAAGCACCGCGATACGCCGGCGATGGTACCACCGGTACCACAGCCGGCAATGAACGCATCGACGTTGGAATCCATCTGTCGGAGGATCTCAGGTCCAGTGGTTTTGTAATGAACACTCCAATTGGCCTCGTTTTCGAATTGGTCTGCAAAAACACCACTCACGGCGCTAGCGTGCTGTGAGTATTTAGCATTTAGGTCTTCGCAAGCTTTACGTGCTGCGTTCACATACTGGTTCGGGTCTACGATCCCCGCGGGACGAACTTTGTTCACGTGCGCGCCAAGGCTCTCTAGTAAACTCAACTTTTCCAGCGAAGTGTCGTCTGGCAGTGAGATATGCGCGCGGTAGCCGAGCGCGTTGCAAATAGTGGCGATGGAAATGCCAGTGGACCCGCTCGTGCCCTCGAAAACCACGTCTGGGTGTCCGGGCCGGAGTTGGCCTAGTTGCTCAGCGCGGCGCACGATGCCCAGCGCGACGCGATCCTTGGCGCTCCCGCCTGGGTTGGCTAGCTCCAGCTTAGCGTAAACCTCACAGCCCGTTGCGCGCGAGAGCGATCGTACGCGTACCAGTGGAGTGTTACCGATGAGCTCATCGACGCCGCCCACTGGGGGAGGCAGCGCAGAGAGGGTGGGGGGAGCTGTGCAGCCAGAGTAGCTAGAGTAGACGCTGGCAACAGCGGCTATAGCCGCCGCCGCCGCCACTGCCGCCACTGCCGCTGCCGTCACCGCGTGAGAGCCCGTGCTACTACTCATAGTTCTGTGGAGTGGGGAACAATATGCCGGTAGCAGCAGGGGAGAACCAGACGATGGGATGGGGCACACGGACCAAAAAAAAAAAATTAAAGACTCCCCAGCACGGCGCGCATTCCACACGGAGGAAACTCTGTACGAAGGTCAGCAGAGCAGAGCAGAGCAGAGAGGCCGGAGCAGCCCGCGCTCGTCTTTGACGGCCGATATGCATGGGTGTTGCGGAATAGGATATATCCGGTTCATTTCGCACAGCTGACCCGGGTGGAACGAGGGCGGAATGCTTCCGTGGACCCGATATCACAGGTGTGGCGTCTTTTAATGCACATGCTTGCCTTCACGCCTCGCTGATCGGCTTAATCTGAACCGTTCTACCTGTGCTTCAAAGCGTAGATCCTCTGCGCTCTGCGCTCTGCATGTTCCGCCCGCGCATAAAAAAAAAACTGTGAATGTGAACTGCATTGCGGACTCGTCTACGCGCTAAGCGCAAAACAACGTGGAGGGTGGAAGAAGGAAGCTCCTTGGCCGCCGTCTTGCTGCGTCATTACTGCAGCGATCACGCCACTTAGCCTCGCTCGCTCGCTCGCTGTCCAGACCCCTACTTGTCCTGCTGTCCCCCCTAACTCCTCTACACCACGCTTATGCTGACTCTGTCCTGCTTGTCTCCATTCTCCCCCGCCAGCGCTGATCATTCTCGCGGGCACCACTACCGTTGGGTAATCGCCCTTTCGCAAAAGCCGCGATGCAGCCCGTGAAAGGCGACCAGTTCCGCATTTGCATGCGCATACTGAGTTCTCTACAGCATAGTTGGAACGACGTGGTGAGCTCACAACTCAACAACAGAAGGGAAACAAACGGCTCTTCAAATTCCTTCTCTGTATTCACTTCACAAGGCAAACCAGATCGTCAATCTTCCAGCACATCCATGAGTGGGACCGATGAAAAGGCCTACAAGGTGTGTAAACGGCGGTCTGCTAGAGCATGCGAGGTTTGTCATGACAGAAAAGTGCGTTGTGATGCCAATATTCGCATGCCTTGCAGCTCTTGCCAGGCTTTTGGGCTTGTGTGTCGACTGCGTGAAAAGAAGGGCAAAAGAGGTAGGCCGGCTAGGACTGGCGGCACGAGACCTCACAGCAGTTCAGCTAGCGATACGCCCGGCGCAAGCGCCGGGCCCCATGCCAAGTCTGGTTCGACTGTTGGGGTTCATGCAGGAAGAACAAGGGCGTTAGGGCCGGGCGGCACTGCGACTAGTCCTAGCCCTCACGCAGGGACCATGACCGCTGGTCATGGTAGCGCTGCAGGGTCCCGCAACCGCTTGCAGCTCGACTCGCAGCGCGTTGGCGGCAATGCTAGGGGCGGTAGCGGTAGCGGTAGCGCTGGTGGTGGTGGTGATGGTGGCGATGATGGTGGCGGTGGAAGTACTGGGACCGGCGACTACGATGACGGCGAAACCAGTGGTTCTACTGCTGGCGATCGCACCGTCCGCGAAACCGTCTCTAATGGAATGTCGTTCGGCGACGAGTACCTACGAAGCCATGGTCTCGAGCCAGGAATCTACTGCGATGTCGCTCGTCAAGATCGCGAGAGGGTTTATGTTTACTTTGGATCGTCGTCGTTTTTAGGCTTACTTACTGGTTCCCCCTTTGACAATGGCTGCAACTTTGCGCCGGCCGAGAAACTGCGCGCGTCACTACCACAGAGCGGCTTTTCTACCCCCGCTGTCGCTAACATGGAACTACTGAGGATCTCGGGCGGGTTCTTGCTGCCATCCAAGGAAATCTGCGACGAATTGGTCGATCTGTATTTTCTTCACACCCATCCTTTAATGCCGCTCGTCAATCGGTCGGAGTTCATGGATGAGTATCGTACGCATTCCTGCTCTGTGTTCCTACTACAGGCGATGCTCTGCGTCGCTGTTAAACATTCCTCGAATCCGCGTCTCGTGGGCGCCGACGGAACCAATGACCTCGCGTGTAATATCTTTTACCAGCGTGCCAAGGCTCTCTACGATAGCAGATACGAGGAAGATGAAATTTGTCTTTTGCAGGGCATGATACTGCTCAGCAAACAGTCTTTTAATGAAAAAAACACCATTCATATGCCCATGTATTTCATCAAAAATGCTGTGATCGTCGCTCAGACCTACGGCCTCCACCGTTCTGCCGATCTCCACCCAGCGCTGACCAACAACGAGAAAAAGGCCCGCAAGCTCATCTGGTGGATTTTGTATATCATCGACACATTTGGCTCCGTCGCCATCGGCCGCCCGCAAGCCATCAATCTCGATGATTGCGACGTGTCCGTCTTAACTCACGAGGACTTTGAATTCGAGGGTCAACAACCTGAACACAGAACTCCACCTGACTACATGGACTGCATCATTTGCACCGTTCAAATAGCAGAAATATTGTCTCGAATCTCCAAAGAACTCTGCCGGCCCGTCGCCAATCAGTGCGACACCAAAACTCTTATCCAAAATTTCGATTTCTTGCTCCAGAGGTGGAGAAGCAACCTACCGCAGTCCTTGGCCTACAATTCAAATGCAGAAATATTCACAAAACACTCTGTTCCTAAGGCATTTGTTAACGCCCTCTACTATAAAACATTGTGCTTGCTACATAAATCCAACATCCACGACTTGCACACCTGCTCACCCGAAGGTTACACATCTGCGGGTATTGCGTTCCAAGCCGCACACTCTCTTAGCCTTATCGGCCAGATCCTTCTCGACAGAGATGAGCTCATGTATTTCTACGTTTCACATGCGTACTGTTTTTTCGAGGCCATCGTCATCTTCGTCCATCACATGTACGACCCAAAGTCCTTTTTTTCTGGCGTCGCTCTGAAGTGCTTTCACGTCTTGGAGCAAGTCCTCCATAAATGCGGTTTGCTATGGAATTCTTGCACCTTGCTGAGTAAAGTCATTTTCATGTTCAGTCAGAAACCACAATACATCCGGGACGTAGTACAGCGTTTCAAACAAAATCTGGAGACCCAGTTGGATCCTGGCATCCCCATCGAGGTTCTAGGCAATAAGAGTGAAGACTCCACAAACTTACCTACTCCCTCTGATGGGTGGACCGTTCCAAAGCTTCCGCCGCAGCAATTACAGAGCAACCTAAATCGTACCGGGGAGGTATACCCCGATCCTCGCTACATGGCCAATCTGGCTAACGTTTTTCCCAGCATGGACCCCAGTTCGACTATGGCAACACAGGATGTACCTCTCAACTCCCAAAACGCCTCATCGCAACTTGCATTCATGCCTGCCGGTTCCGTAATTACCGCTTTACAACAGCAGCAGCAACAGCAACAGCAGCAGCAACAGCAACAGCAGCAACAACAGCAACAACAGCAACAACAGCAACAGCTACAGCAACAGCAACAGCAACAACAGCTACAGCAACAGCAACAGCAACAGCAACAGCAGCAGCAGCAGCAGCAGCAACAGCAACAAACACAGCAGCCACCACCAATACATTATACAATGCCGGAATTCAACTTTACTACCACCACCATTGCCAATGATGGACGTCACTGTAGTGCATTCGACCCCCATCAGCTTTTCCCTGATGTTTCTGAACCTCTGCCGCCAGATTTTCATTTCGCCAACAGCGAAATTCTTGTACCTCAAAATTCCTTCTATGCGAAAGACGTTGATCAAACAGATACTTCTGTTAAAGATGAGAATCTATCTGATGGAGATCCGATTCATCATCAACACGCCAATTTCAATATGAAGCGGGGACAGTCTGAACAAAAAAGTGTGTCATCCGTGAACAGAACGTCCATTCCACTCCCACCTGGCTTTTGGGATAGTGTGAAAGTGAATTTGAACTTCTTTACTCCTCGAGAATCTTTTAGGCCTTGGTCTGCCGACTCTCAAGATAATGGCGAGTTTTCTGGTGAAGAGAACAATAAAAATGTTTGGCCCCCAGATTCAGGCTAGGAAATCTCGCATGAGATTTAGTCACTCTCGTATGCACCGTACAATACCTGACTAAAACATTTATAATCCTACTTAGCATACGTACATATCTTCAGCATCCAGAACGGCTTTTTTCGTGAACCGAGGAAAATGCGCGGTGAAAAATAAACAGTGCCTACTGTTCTGGAGTGTTATCGATTTTTTTTCATGCGTCCGACTCTCACGCTCGATCGACTTGGACAATTCATCACTACACCATGTGAGGTACTCGTCCATATCTTTCTCAGATAGAGCTGTATATTCATCACATAGTAACGGCCGCCATTTCCCCTTTTTCGTATAGCTTTGAGTATCAGCCAAGTTCTCCATGGCAGGGTCCATACAATCGTAAATGGCCATCATGACAGCTATAATAGTAAGCATGACAATACAAAATGTAAAAAATGCAAACAGGATAGTTCCCATTTTATCAGAAATGGCGAGTTGATTCCAGTTCGTTATCCCATTAATAGTAATATTGTCTCGTGGTAGAACGTTGATGCCTTTATTCTTAGGCGCTGCCTCTAACGCGACGCTTGTAACCGTCGTTGACATATACATGAACAAAGTACAAAAGTTATTACACCAAAAAGCGAAGAAAGAGGACAGATATCACGATTGAATATAGAGGTTTACATTTGGCTACAACATCTCTTTGAATGAATCCCTAGGATGGAGTAAGTTTCACCTCTGCGAATTTCACCTTCCTTGTAAAGTCGATTACGTAAGTAATAATAGCATTGAGACATGGATATGCAAATAAAACAAGAAAACAACTCCGGAAGCGATCACGAGACACATACCGTTACCATTCAAATTCATTTGAGATTGAGTTACACACGAGTTAAGAGAAAATATAGTTACAATACAAGGAATGACGAAAGCAGATGACACCTAGCGCATAAAATACCGCATTTTACTCTTTGTTGCCCATTACTTGTTTCACGGGTTCTGTTTGATTCACATAAAGGCCGTGTTCTTGGATGTATCGGATGACACTGTTCGGTAACAAGTATTGCACGGACATACCTCGGCGGATAAAGAGCCGGACTTTAGTGGATGAAATGTCGTTGTATATGAGTTGCTTGATGACAAGGACATTACGTCTGTGCTCATACATGATATCGTGAGAGAGCAGGAAAGAACGTACATCGGATCCTGTTCTTTCCACGATGAGACATCCATAGTTACCCAAAATATGGTGAAGATCCGAATCGGCCCAGACATTTGGTTCACCCATACTCTCTATCAGGTCACCACCGGCCAAAAGCATGATCTTGACACCAGCCTTCGCACCTGTGGCAGTCATTATGCCTCCTCTTTTCACATTGATTTCGTCATTAAAGTGGTCCAGTACTTTTGCAGTACGAGTGTAAGTGTATTGAAGCGACTCCCAAGCATCCACCATAAGCCAGGAAGACGTGCGCTCGCACGCCAGCTCGCACATACGAACACGGTGATGTGAGGGCGCTAGCCCTGGTTTCTGATAATTATCACTGACCGGCGAGTAGTAGCCACCAACAACTTCAAAACGGGTCTGCTCGGAGATCGCATCGAGCGCCATTTCGAACATTCGTAGATGAAGATATGTGATAGGGGAGAAAGAACCGCAGGCCACAACCACGAGCGGCAGCTTATTTGGGTTTCTAAGTTTCTTCTGTAGGCGGTGTGCCGGGAAAGCATACCCATCCAATGTACGAGCTTGTCTCACGATCCCGTGCGGCACCTCCTCCAAATCTGCGATTTGGTACTTGTGGATGCGGGAACCGATATGCGCAGGCTCGTCCTCATCGAATAAGGTCACCTGACGATTAAAGGGCGGGCGAAGCTCGGTATTCAGATTATCGTTATCCGCTTCTGCCTCCGGCTCTTCTTCCGAGGAAGTTTCGTTGGATAACGGTTGCAGCTCGTCCTGCTTCATAGGAATCGAGCCGTGGTGCGCAGTAGAAACCAGCCGTCCAAACTTCGAATGCTTCTTGTAGTCACGAGGGTGAATCGGTGCATCGATCGACGCATTATAGTCTGCCAACACGTACGGCATGATGGGTCCGCTTTTAGGAATCGTAGATTGCGGAGCAAGAGGAGGATCCGGCGTTTCGTTACAAGACGGAGGTTTGAAGTCGGGGGCTCTAGTTGGATCCATATTAGATGCGATGACTGTTACAGCGTATCGAAGAATGTGTTCTTGACAAACCTTAAAATATGTCGGGAGGGGTAAAAAATTATTTGTTTAAATCACACTAGCTGCGGTGTTTGATGCAAACAACCAGAAATCGAGCGATAACAGGGAAGAACGGATGTGACAAAACGGACTTTCGAGAAGACGAAAAAAAAAAACTAAAAAATAAAAAAGTTGTGCGCAGAAATGTGCTATAACAGTATTTTTGATCGATTCCTGGACAGGACCAACGACGCCAGTTGCTGGGTGTGCTTTGGGGGTGTTTTCAGTAATTAACTGCCGGTGCAGCGGAAATTGAATAGGAGCTACGAGTGGCTGAGTTATGTGAGTCAATTAGGTGTAATTTGTAGAGCGAAAAAAAATAAAATTGATTTATGAATGGCCGAGAAACAAAATATACGTAAAAAGCGATACAGAAAATCGGATTACACCCTAAATGCACGTGACATTATCCGGAAAAACGCCAGTGGTTACCCTGACCTAAGAGAGTCACGGATAAATACCTCGAATGTTCCGGAAAAGGTCACACGTGAGTTAATCACATTCAACGGCGAGTCGTTCTATCCGTTTCCCCGTTTTTCTTCCAACTACCCCCTAATGTCCTCGTCTCCCCCCCCACACCCGTATTTTTTCTAGCCCCCCTCCGCGCGCCCGCTATTTTCGTTTGTTCTGTCTGGGTGAGTTACGTAACGATCCTAACGAGGGGCTGGCACAAGGCTAAGAACACACCAGAATCATACTATATCTCGCTCAAGGGGGGCTTTCATTATCGGAATTTTCAGGGCAGAGAAATAGTATATAAGACACCCACTGAAGGTCGATAATATGATCTGATTTCCTTTAATTCTTTCAATCAAGTAGAACAATCAATTCCAAAAGAATTGACTGACTAGTTTAACAACCAACACACAACTCAACAAATTAACTCACAATGACCAGAACTCAGAAATGGACACAACGCGAATCTAAGGCTGATTCACGTTTTTTTACTCATAATGGGATCTACAACAAGGCGCCTAATGGCGTCAAGAAAGAAGGCTCTGGAAAGGGCAACTGGGGAAAACCTGGTGATGAAATCGAAGATTTGATAGATGCAGGTGATATTCCCCCAGTGTTCCGTAAGGAGAGACGTGGATCCAATTCACAGTCCCACGAGAACCGGTTCGAAACAGTTCAACGGACCCAAAAGTAGAGCATGAGCGAGAGCTTACAATGGCGCAAGATCACGTGCACAAACACGTGATGCCAAGACTGTATATATCTTTGTATACGTCACGAAACCTTTTAACGATATTTGAAATGAAGTAAAGCAGATGAATTAGAAAATCAATCTACAACTGTGTAGTGGGGATAAACTACTCTACGGGTAGGCCTTTGCGAGCATTGCGTTCGACGTAGTGATCTCTGGCGGCTTGGATCCGGCCAACGATTACGTTTTTATCAAGGTACGCAAAGCGCCCGTGGCGCAACGCCGCGTCGTATAGCTGGTGCCTACGTTGTGGCATGGCCGCTGTCACGGGATCTATAACGACAGCATCTACGTATCGGCAGCTCAATACGCTCAGAACACGTTCTGTTAGGTTCATAAAACATGGACCGACGCTTGTGATACCGACCACGACCGAGGCAGCTAGCGTAGGATTGCTTTCGTTACTTCCGTGGTGTAGTTCGCGTAGTTGCTCGATGTGGCCAACGTGGAAGAGGTCAAAGTCGCCCTCGATATAAACGGCGCGTTTTACATCAAACTGGTAGCCCCCTTCCACGACTACGTGGTCGAGATCTCGGCTGAAGACATAGCACCAAGGAGAGTGGCCATTTGGCCCAGTCGCATACATATGAAGTTTCTCATCATTCACGACAGAGTCGACAGAGTCATTATTACAACCGTAATTCTCGTCGCCAGTAAGGATTCTGTGGATGATTTCGGTGGTGCTGACGCCATCGGTCCGTTTTACCACGATAAACCTACCCATATCCTTCATAGTTTGGTAGCAGTCCTCGCCATTGGCATCAGTACTAATGTCATCGCCGTGTACTACGTATTTGCATCCATAGGCGTCAAGTACTTCTGGCTGTGTTACATATGGAGCATCTTCCATCACCTCGGAGCACCATCGGTTGCTTCGCGTGTGTTCATAGCGCTCTTGTTCCTGCATAACGGGCTGGCCGCCTTTATTGATTAAAATATCTTCATCATTGTGAACGCCACAGATCAACGCACTGGGCTGAGTTCCTTCAGGAATAAGTCGACGAGCTTGTAGAATTGCACCACAATGACCATGATGTGTGAAGTCAAAACACCCGTCGATCCACAACCTGTTAGGATCTAGCTCCATTTTCTTACTGGTGTCGTTACCAAGTACTTAGACTTGAGTTAGACAGATTTTTTTAGGAATATTCGTAGAAAGAGATAATAATCATGTTATGTATTCAGAAATGTCCGTCACTAGCTAATTTAAGGTCGGGTCCTAGGTCACTAAGAGAAGGTACGAAGGGCAATGCCTTCTTATGCTGTACTACGAGGGGGTGGAGGTCGTGGTGGAAGAGTCTTGTCGTATCTTACTTGTGCGATATTCTCCACTGGTGTATGATACTGGCTAGTCTTTCTTTGAGCTCCCGTCTGCTGCTGCTGTATATTCAACGCCTGTTGGTGCTGATATCTCACAGCTTCTTGTTGTTGGGATCTTGTTGTGCCTTGAGGTACTTTAATAGGATATTGGTTAGCAGCCGCGAGTTGTCTCTTTTCTGCCATAGTGTGATGTTGGGAGGCTCGTTTCACCATAAAGTTATAAATCATCGCGCAATTTCTAGTTGAGCATGCACTCATCCATGCAAAAATAGTCCCAATAATGGGGGGAAGTGAAATTAGTAAATCTAGTACAATATTCCCGTGAAGCTTGACCATCAAATCCGCGGGCAAATTGAGTTCCTTGTCTGCCATTGAAATTAACTTGGAATGTACCATATACATGATAATTGGTCCAATTGTTGGAATAATTGACAGAATAGGAGCAAGTCCTAGTCCCCAATTCACCCATAGACAACCACACAGGCATCGATCGTCTTTCCATGCTCGATTCTGTAATCGTTTCCAAATCTTCTTCTCCTTGGTAGAACAATAATCCGGTAGCTTCAGCCTCTTACGAGACCCATCTGGTAGCTTTGTATAAAATGGATCTGTCGTCGGTGTCAGTAAAACCAAACTCTTTCCGAATCATGGACAATTTCTAAACATCGTGTCTATCATACCTTTCGTAGGCTGTAGTTTTTCTCCAGCAATATCATTCCACTTATCTGTGGCATAATCCGAAGCCAATCCTTCCACAAAGTCCTTAACATACGAGGACATCCTTGGTCTGCTATTTGCCTTCCTACATTTGTCACATTGCTCATAGGAAAATACCCGAAAAAAATCACTCGCTATCAAGTCGCTCCGTCTAGTGATTTCTCACGACGGGCGAGAGCCTCACTGAATGTGATCAGCCTCTTTACACTGGTTATCCAAAGTCTTGTTGGTTCATCCAGCATTACGTTAGCAATCTTGTCATTGCCTTGAATACGTTCGTGTGCACTACGGGCATGTATACCCACGGACGTAACACCGATGGGCCATGCAACGTTACCAATGCTCAGTTTCATGTATGACTCTGTTGCCCTAGTGAACTCTGAATGCTGTAGGTGGTACAGTATAGTTGCCAACGAAGTAAGTAGATCTGTTGGCAATTGACCACGCCTTAGCTTCAGAAGCAGCGGGAAGAGTGCGCGCTTCGTTTCGAGAAGGAGGTCTGGTTTGTAACCTTCCTGTACCCACAAGAGCAGAAGCTGGTGAACATAGAGATTGCATTGTGTAGATAGAAGACGTTCGTCACCGGAAAACCCAATTGAAGTCAGCTGAATTGAGACATCGATCTGGGATTCTTTTTCCTGGGCAGCCTTGATTCTATCAGGTCTCGTTCTGAGCCTTTCCAAACGTTTCTTTTGTTCAGACAACAGGCTCTTGTCTTTTTCTATTTTATTTGGTTGCTCACCGATCTTCTTTAGTGATGTCGTTGTTGTTTCTGCCTCTTCTTCCTGCTTTGAGGGTTGCGTTGCTGGTTCGTGAGAGTCGCCACGATACTTCTGCGCTAGCTCATCCTTCTTCTTCTCTACTTCAGCTTTTATCAAGCTTGCCAAGTCCATCCCGCTCAGCAGCTTTCCTCTTGTATATACCTATTACGTTCTTTTTGACATTTTAAGTATTCTTTTTGGATGCCCATCTGTTGAAAAAAGTATTAGCAACAGGGGGAATACTCACGAATACTATCAACGACCCAAGCAAGCGACAAGAAAACATGAGCGGTGTACCTCCAAAGACAACGGAGAAACAAACGGGTGACGGATATCTTTCTCAGGATGAAGAAATTTTTGATGGTAATGATATAGAGAACAATGAGACCAAGATTTACGAAGAGTCTTTAGACTTGGATTTGCAAAATAGCAACAGACAAGTGTGGCTAGTACGTTTACCACGCTTTTTAGCCGAAAAATGGCGCAATAAGTCGAATCTAAATGGCCAAGAACTGGGGAAGGTAAGAATTAACAAGAATGACCAAAAGATCCAGCTAATTTTGAATGAAAAAGACAACGAACAAATCCCACATCAATATGACTTGGAATTGACTAAAAAGCTAGTTGAGAACGAATACATCTTCACAGAACAAAACTTAAAGAAGTTCCAGCAACGTGAAAGGGAGCTAGCTGCAGATCCAGAGAAGCAGAAGCAGGCTTTCCTACGTAAGCAAGAACGTGAAGAAGAGATGAAGAAAAAACAACAGCAGATGAGACGGAGGAACAACAGGAGGCGCTTCCAGAGTAGAGTGATGACTGATCGTGATGGAAGGGATAGATACATTCCCTACGTCAAGACTATTCCAAAAAAAACCGCTATCTCGGGGACTGTGTGCCACGAATGCCATGCAATTCCATCAATGAACGACCCTTACTACAACAAAATTGTCGAACAAAGACGGCAAATAGTCAGGAATGTTCACAAACCAACCGTTACCGTACTGGACGAAACACCTGGTGTCACTATGAGCAACGCTGGTATGTCCATGAGATCTGATAACTCCAATTTCTTGAAAGTTGGTCGTGAAAAGGCTAAGAACAATGTGAGGGCTATCCGTATGCCTAAGAAAGAACTACTGGATTACTTATTTAAATTATTTGATGAATACGATTACTGGTCCTTAAAGGGTTTAAAGGAGCGTACTAAGCAACCGGAGGTATATTTGAAAGAGTGTTTGGACCAAGTGGCTATTTTAGTCAAAAAAGGTCCTTACGCTTTGACCTACACCTTAAAGACCGAATACAAGAGGTTGAAAGAGGCTGAAAGAGCAGCCAGACTGGGTGAACTTGCTCAAGACGACGAAGAAGAAGAGGCACATAATCCTGATGAAGAGGAAGTAGAGATGGAGGACGTGTTATGACTGTTAGCACCAAACATCCGGACATTATTTTTTAACTTATTTACATCCATACACCAAATATTTAGCGAATACTTATTGAACAAATTTTTCTCTGAGACGGGAAAGCTGCGACGCGAGCTCAGAGGGTCCCCGGCCCCGATCCAGTTTGTGGAATTTCAGTAAAACTGTATATCATTCATTATTGAATGATGATATATTCGTTTTAGGAGGAATAGTGTATCGAAAAATGGCTAGAGAAATCACCGATATTAAGGAATTCTTGGAATTGACCAGAAGAGCCGACGTTCAGTCTGCCACCGTTAAGGTTAACAAGAAGTTGAACAAGTCCGGTAAGGCTTTCAGACAAACCAAATTCAAAGTCAGAGGTTCCAGGAAGTTGTACACTTTGATTGTCAACGATGCCGGTAAGGCCAAGAAGTTGATCCAATCTTTGCCACCAACTTTGAAGGTTAACAAGTTGTAAGTTTCTCTTCCGTTGAAATAGGGAATTTATAATTAAAAGAGTGTTGAAGTATATTTTTAATAAAACGAAGTGCATTTGTTAAATTTGTTGTTTTTAGAATTGAGGGGACTATATGAAGGTACACAGCTACAGTAATGCAAAATGGTTAAACTTTCAGAGTTGTTACCAGTGAACGAGCTACACATCTTTTTTTTTTTCGAAGATCTCTCCAGGCGCCGCAGCAAGCGTTGCATTATTGGAATCCGTGTCCACAGTAGCGTCCCCTGTTATATTATCCACCTGCTCCTTGTAGCCCTTTTGTACATTAGTCAGAGGACCATTGGTCTCTGGGGAGGGAATAATATGTATATCTTTCTTGTCGTTGAAGGAGACTTTCCTTCTTGAGGATTCCATCTCTTTCACATTCTCCAGAATAGCTGAGGTCTCCTCGTGGGCATGGCCACTGGTTTTTGTTTCGCCTACGACCTCAATGGGCTGCAGGGACACCCCAGCATCGGGAGCGGACGAGATGACCCCATTCAAGTCAAAGGCATCACTCTTGATCAACTCCGCGGTGCGTATCCACCGCCTCCGCCTTGTATACTTTGAAAATGAGTCCTCCGTGGAGGGTTTCTTCCAGGTATTATCGTAGTAAATGAAACCATCGTCGGAATTAGGTTGTGCCGTGGTTCTGGAACGAGAACTCGAAAGCTGGATGGCTCCATCGTTAGTCATGTCTAATCGCCATGTCCTATCCACCCACCTCCATGTCATACCCATATTTTCCTCTGGCAACTTAAACTGTTCAGGAGGTGGAGCTTCATTGAGGAATTCATCGGTCCAAGCTGCTCTTTCATAGCTCAACATGTTGGCAGTCCACCCGATACCTAACCAACGACGTTGATTTTCGTACAAAACATAAGTGAATCGTATAGGCTTTCCATCATCGGACGTTCCCTTAGCGGAAGATATCTTCTTAACCCTGTTTTGGACGGCGGCAAAGATACCTTGATTCTTGTTGATACCACCCAAATCAAGCCCTGTAATATAAAAAACCAACAATCTGACAAGTTTAAACTTCCAAAGTAGTTTTCTAGTAACTCTTGACCACGAAGAGTGGTATGTTAACAAATATACTCCTGCTATTAATAAGAGCCTGCGAGGTGGAAATATGAACAAAGTGATTATGACATAAACTGGAGATAGGAATACAGTCGTGAAGAGGAGACGTTTAATGTCATTACCGGTAAGAACAGTAATTGGTGAGAGAAGGAGGTCGGCCTTAGCATTTACGCAAGTGATTATGTGTACTATGTCATCCAAAGTAGGGTGCTCCCTAATAGATTCCTCAACACAACGATCAAGTAACGAGTAACACCAAAGTATCCCCACAAGTAGTAAATGACCAAAATAATTCAAAATATTTTGGAAATAAAGTACGCCGGTTATATAGCTTACCACCATTAACACACTTGGCCAAATGTCGTCGTTTGTCCATGTTACCACACTCAAGATATTATCAGTAATAATCAGATATGGATATAGTTTCACTAAAGCTTTCGAAACTGTTGGTGGGGTTGAAGTCAACAATGGAGACGATTCCACTATTTCCTCATCATTGTTGAATACTGGCTTTCCTTTGCTTGATTTGCTCTTCATGGCACTCCTCAGTACCCTAGTATTATTACCCCCGAGTCGTACTGTTGGTTCTTCCACAAATTGAGCTCTCGTCTCCTTCTCCTTGGGATTCTCACTCATTTTGATACAGCTCTTAGTTTGTGACCTCTGCTGCAATTTTAAAAGATAAAGATGGATCCTACTTTTATATTTTTTCCCTTGGCGAAGACCTTGTGTTGGATTTCAAATAAGTGCGGAGATGTTCAAGAAACGCAAAGCGAAGGGTAGTGAAACTTCAAAAAGACGTCGAATAAACTCTAGCAACTGGCAGGAAGAACCAGG
>JAJLUF010000079.1:0-27884 GCA_030569995.1 Lachancea cidri
CTCTGAAGCTCATACTCATATGCTATATCCTCCTCAGTCGACACAAACCTATCGATATCCATCACTCGTGATCAAATGATATAGATTCAACTCTTGATGGCCAAACCAAATATTTCATGTTGTGCCGTCTGGAGGGATGTCGTGGCTGCAAAAAAAAAATACGAAGGGGCCAGAGAAGAAAGTGCGTTAGTTGATGCTAAGTGACAGGGAAGGCCAAAGAGGTGCATTGATTAAATAACTAACGAAGCTTCAGGGAGATGTCATCTAATAGGGAACAAGTTTTTCCAACGCGTATGACGCTAGGTTTAATGAAAACCAAATTGAAGGGTGCTAACCAGGGTTATTCGCTATTGAAGCGTAAATCTGAAGCCTTGACCAAAAGATTCCGTGATATTACTAGGAGGATTGATGAGGCCAAGCAAAAAATGGGTCGTGTTATGCAGACGGCTGCGTTCTCGCTGGCCGAAGTAACATACGCTACCGGTGAGAACATTGGGTACCAGGTCCAAGAAAGCGTTTCTAATGCCAGGTTTAAGGTCAAGGCCCGCCAAGAGAACGTGAGTGGTGTTTACTTGCCACAATTTGAAAGCTTCATCGAGTCAGAGATAAATGACTTTAAATTGACTGGTCTGGGACGTGGTGGTCAGCAAGTGCAACGTGCTAAGGAGATATACTCTAAAGCTGTTGAAACGCTCGTGGAGCTAGCATCTTTGCAAACTGCATTCATTATTTTGGATGAGGTTATCAAAGTCACGAACAGAAGAGTCAATGCCATTGAACATGTCATTATTCCAAGAACCGAGAACACTATCGCTTACATTAATAGTGAATTGGATGAATTGGATAGAGAAGAATTTTATAGATTGAAGAAAGTCCAAGAAAAGAAACAGCAGCAAACGGCCGAACTTGATGCACAAATGAAGCTGAAGAGCTTGGAGTTGGAGGAAGCAAAGCAAAACGCTAAACTTTCTGAGACATCAGTAGAAGAATCAGTGCCAACTCAAGAAGAGAAAAATTCCGAAAATACCGCTGATCTCCTCGCAAATCAAGAAGAAGATGTGATTTTCTGAACTATATAGAATTGACTCTTATTTCTATGTATTTCGACCAAAAACATTGATTACTTAATTTTTCAACCATAATTTTTCACCGAACCGTCCCTCAAGCGAAAAATATGAAAATAGCGACTTCAAGGGGATATAAACAGTGGCAGTAAAATGAAGATAGCAAACGCTCTTCATTTACTAAGCTTTATTGCTGTTACTATTGGAATTCCACTTGATGCCTCCCTTAGAACCCTACAGCTTTCTGATTCTGAAATTATTGAAGTCCCTGAATCACGAAAGCTACTGTTGAAACGACAGGGGGTTAGGTTTATGGATATTTCCAACTTTCCAAATCTCTTTAGGTCTAAGGAAAGTGAACCTAAGGTTCCTGTCTACAAATACCCAACGATTGCATCCCATGGAGGGGATATAAATGATATATTAACAGGTATAGACAAAACCTCGATGTACAATGACTTGGCATATTTCACCAGCTTTTACACTCGATACTACAAATCGGAGTCGGGATATGAGTCAGCTAACTGGCTACTCAGTAAGCTGATAAATATTACAGAGCCCCTAGGCGACAAAGTAGCTGTCTTCAATGTTGAGCACGAGGGCTGGAAACAGTTTTCTATTATTGTTCGTATTAATGGAACCGTTACCCCAGAAAATATTGTCGTTTTTGGATCTCATCATGATTCTATGAACTTATTATTACCATCAATACTCCCCTCCCCAGGGGCAGACGATAATGGATCTGGTACCGTTACAAATATTGAAGCACTACGACTATATGTGCAGTATCTACACAATTCCCAAAGTTGGCCAGAAAATACGATTGAATTCCACTTTTATTCCGCTGAAGAAGGTGGACTGCTTGGATCTCTCGATGTTTTTACAAAATACGCTCTCGAGCAGAAAAAAGTAGTTGCTATGCTTCAACAAGACATGACTGGCTATGTACAAGATCCAGAAAATGAGCATATTGGTGTTATCACTGATTACACTAGTCCGGAATTCAACCAGTTCACAAGAATGATCGTCGAAAAATATTTGGACATACCTTACAGAAACAGCACATGTGGGTATGCATGCAGTGACCATGGGAGTGCGACTAAAAATGGCTTTCCAGCAGGCTTTGTAATTGAAAGTGAGTACTCTCAGACTAATAGATACATCCACAGCACCATGGATACACTTGATAGACTAAGTTTTGATCACATGGCCGAGCATGTCAAGTTGGTAATCGGATCTGCTCTGGAGCTAAGTGATTGGCATGTGGAAGAGGAAACAACGGAGACAAAAAAAGAAGAATAAATTATTAGAGAAATGATATGTAAGATTTGAATGTGGGATCTATTTTAAGTATTATTTACAAGTTCGCATAATGTTCTCTTCTATTTCGATGTTCATTGTCTCATGGCCTTACCGGACTTGCCCCTTGGTCTGTCTTTGACCTTCATTCTGTTTTGGTTCTTACCCTTCCTGGTCTTGTACCCTTTAGCCAATTGTCCCCATGGAGACATGGACAATTTTTTGGACTTGGATTTACCTCTACCACCACCATGAGGATGGTCACATTTGTTCATAGCTACACCTCTCACAGTAGGTCTTATGCCCCTCCACCTGGACCTTCCTGCTTTACCAAGAGAACGGTTTTGATGATCAATATTGGATACAACACCAAGCGTAGCACAAGCATCCAACGAAACATAACGCTGTTCACCACTTTGTAAACGCACAATGGCCTTTTTTCTATCCTGAAGTTTGGCAATGACTCGAGCATAAGTACCGGCAGCACGACAGAATTTACCAGGGCCAACAGGTGTAATACCCACGTTGTGTATAATAGCCCCGATAGGGATCATGGAAATGGGCAAACAATTACCTCTCTGAGCGGTACGAACACTCAAAATAGCAGGGTCGATCTTGCCACCCATTTCTTGAAGTAGATTATCTGGAACACCATTTCTGTAGGACTCAACAGTATCTCCGGCTCTCAGACCGTCACAAGCTATAATGTAGGAGAGGTCACCCGTCTCATTGTGTTTCAAAAGTGCGATATGAGAAGATCTTCCTGGGTCATACTCGATCCGCTGAACAGTTTGTTCACCTGGCGTGAAGCGTGCAAAATCAACAATACGGATCCGTCTTTTGTGTCCACCACCACGGTGGCGAACGGTAATCTTACCAGAATGATTTCTACCACCGTTTCCCCTCTTGGCAATTGTTAGAGAGCGAATTGGCTTCCCGTTATGCAGATAGGGATATATGGGCGCACGGTACCACCTTAGACCGGGTGAAACTGGCTTTAGCTTTTTGAGCTTAGTAATTTCCTTGGAAAGCTTGCGGCGTCTTTTGATCAGAGCATCTTGCTTTTCCAATGCCACAAGATCTGTGTCATTGGGTATAATTTTAAGCATCTGTGCGCTGATCGGAGTTGGCGTCGAAGCCTCCTGAACTAGCAGTGAACTGCGAGTCCACAGGAGACGTGCCGCGAACCGATTGGATGAAAGCGTCGCAGATGCCCTTAGAGACCTAAATAGAAGCATGCTAGAGCGGCGACGACGTATTAGGGCAAGCTGGTTATCGAGTAGTTTACTTGTACCTAGGTAAAATTTTCAGATTCCCAGACGCTCCACCTATTACCCGGATATCAGCACGTGACATTGGGTCACGTGTCGTATTCACACACCCAGACATAAGAAAATTGCGAGAGTCATATCACTACGGACGTCTCCAATTGGCTGCATGCTGAATCGCGATTTCAAGTCATCGTAACACTTTCAATGTAATCGAGATAAGCCATACCGGAAATGGCTTTCCATAAACGTGTGTGGTTCAACACGGGAGATTCAATTATGAGCCTTCTCGTTTAAGGAAAATTAGAAGCTGGACATTGCGGAAGTCGCCGTTACATTCACCTCGTGACCCCATAAACTCTGTTCGGGTTTGAGTAAGCAAGATAGGAAGAGCCAGCAGTTTGAAGCGGGTCCAAATGCGATCTTATCGATAACAGAAAAAAGGCCTAATCTCAGTTCATGAAACGCAGAGAACTGTTAAAGCGTCAAAGGGGATACAGGAATAGGAATTATGCCCATGCGCAGCTCAGCACAGCGTCCGGTGGTGATACTTTTTCCAAAACTCTACTCCGCCGCACAATTGAGGAATCGCGATTGAAATTGGGATTCGCCTCCGTTAGGACCGCCATATCGGAGTTTGACATTTCAATGAAAAAAAGGTACTCAAGGCTACTCTATTTCTAAAATTAAAATTAATAGACAGATATTGAATGGATTTCGGACTTTGTCTTGAAATCACGAAGTCGACGAATAATTTTACGGAGTTTGATAATTTCTATGGATTGGGCGCTCCTTGGCAATATGTTCAAAATCTACTTATGTTGTACATCGCTCCATCGAAACTTTAGGAACGGTGCTTGCAGGTTATTAACGTTTCTCCGTCACTCTGCGATTATCTCATCTTGGCCTTTTCCAAATGCTATCGCTTTGACCTGGAAAAACCTTTGACCCTATCGCGCAGCCAAAGAAAAGTCACGTGATCCTCAGAAACGTCTGTAGCGCAGCTGTAGCTGGACAAGCGTTAGGAACACAATCAGCTTCTCAAGATCTTACAAGACCCTGAATCTTTCCCTAGAACGAGCAATGCTCACAACATTGGGCTGCTATAGCGTACGATCGATAGCAGATTTCAATTGGCCGCGTGTCGTTTGAAAGCTATATAAACAGAGTAATGGATCGACAATGGGGTGTGTAATATTTTGATCAACCATTATCAAGGTTTCTTGTTTAATACAGCAGCTTGTCCGATAATAAGAAACTCATTAATCAATCAGTGCTATGTCGGAAACAGAGAAGAATTTCGCCAAGACAGATGTTATCCTGTCACATTCCGAGGAATCGAGCTTTTCGGGTAAGGAAGAATCACGGTGGAGACGTTTCTTGAATGTGGTGGAAGTGCACAAGACAACACGCCACGAAACTCTCAAGGAAACATTCTTATACAACCACGATTTGAAACCCGTTGAAATAGCTCGTCGTAAGTGGTCGTGGTTCAACTTCGTTTACTTCTGGATTGCGGATTGTTTCAATATCAACACATGGCAAGTCGCAGCCACTGGTCTGCAGCTAGGACTGAACTGGTGGGAAACGTGGTTGACTGTATGGATTGGTTACGCTATTGTTGGAATACTGGTTGTAGCAACATCTCGGATCGGTACCATGTATCACATTTCTTTCCCGATCACCGCTAGAGCATCTTTTGGAATTTTCTTTTCACTTTGGCCCATAATTAACCGTGTAGTGATGGCTATTGTGTGGTACTCCGTACAGACCTGGATTGCTATGACTCCCGTTTCTCTGATGCTGAAAAGTATCTTTGGTTACGATTTGCCAGACCGTATCCCAGACCACATTAGCGGACCCAACGCCACAACTTATGAGTTCATGTGCTTTTTCATATTCTGGGTTTGTCAACTGCCTTTTGTCTACGTGCACCCTCACCAGATCAGACATTTGTTCACAGTTAAAGCGGCGTTGGTCCCATTTGCTGCATTTGGCTTCCTGATCTGGGCGTTGAAGAAATCTCACGGAAAAATGGCGCTTGATGCATTAGTCCAAGGACCTGGGTTAACTTCTAGTGAACGTGGATGGGCATGGATGCGTGCCATCATGGCATCGATCGCCAACTTTGCAACTTTGATCGTAAATGCTCCGGATTTCTCTCGTTTTTCGAAAACTAGGTATTCTGCAAGCTGGTCACAAGGCTTGTCCATTCCCTTCTTTTTTTCATTAACTTCCTTGATTGGTATCATTGTGACAGCTTCCGCTTACACAGTTTATGACATTAATTATTGGTCTCCCTTAGATGTATTGGACAGATTTTTGGGTGATGGCTTCACCAAAGGAGAACGTGCTGGCACTTTCTTGATTTCGTTTGTATTTGCTATTGCTCAACTGGGTACAAACATCAGTGCGAATTCTTTGTCTGCAGGTACGGATATGACAGCACTTCTCCCCAAATTTATCAACATTAGACGTGGTGGATTTATTTGTGCCATCTTAGCTCTGTGTATCTGTCCATGGAACTTGATGTCCAGTTCAAACAAGTTCACGACGGCTCTGAGTGCCTATGCCATTTTCCTAAGTTGTATTGCTGCTGTCATGACTGCGGACTATTACATCGTAAGAAGAGGTAAACTTAATCTCCTTCACCTATACTGCGCCAGCACGGAAGTTTCAGACTATATGTACGGAAACAGATATGGAACCAACTGGAGAGCACTCTGTGCTTACTTGGCAGGTATTCTACCCAACATTACTGGTTTCGTTGGTGCTGTTGGTGACAATATCCACGTTCCATCCGGTGCTACTCACCTGTACTATTTGAACTACATGGTTGGATACGTAGTATCATTTGTCGCTTATGTGATACTGTGCTACTTCTTTCCGGTTCCAAACGCGCCAGTACCCAACTGTTTGAAGAAATCTGAGTGGCTCGAAACTTTCGATGAAGTCGAATTCTTCGAAGAGGAAAGAGAAGCTTTTTTAGCAGACAATAGCATAGCAGTTGTTTCGTCTCACCTTGCCCACGAAAACGTGGAAGAGCTTTCGTCAGTTTTCGCCTTTGGTAGCCGGAAGTAAATGAGCTTGCGATCGGCCACCACTTTCGATGCCTTTTTTGAAATTTGTGTTCTTATGTATAAATGAACTATTTTAGCCCTAATATGATACTTCCGACTATTCTACTTATTTGTTACCAAAGGCATGAGAAATAATGCAACCGTTCCTAAAAGCGAAATTTGTCAACACTTTGTGCCATCCATCCTCTTCCTTCTAGAAGACGCAGAGTTGATGAAAAAGAACCTTCAAGAGAAGGAACCGAAGCTGATACAAAGAAAGCGGTTTTTGATCCTATCGTGACGGCGATAACAATATGCTCTAAACGATATAATGAAAATGATTAGCACCAAACGCCAATCAGTAAGCCCAGGTGCACGAGCTTCTTCGAACACTCTGTCAGCATGGATACCATTCCAGCAGTTTCGGCGCGTTTCGCCGTGGTCCGGCTTCAGTGCAACAGTCACGAGATTTATTTTACATTGCTACAATGTGTTTCCTACGACCCTGTATGTGTGCTACTGGAACCCGCCGAACTCCTCTTTTTGCAACCGTCCGACAAAGATGTCATCTTGCTGCCCCAGGTTCTATTGTCAAGCTAACATTAAAGTTCTCCCGCCTATTGCACGTATCAGCCCGAGAAAAATTTCACTTATCGCAAACCTTAGAAAGGCGTCTTTGTCAGAACCCAGAAAAAACTGTAGCAACTTGATGCATATTTTAACACGAAACGGCATCGCCCTTGGCATTTGACCAATAATGATACATCATCAAGCTTACGTGCGCATCGCAAGGGAGCACAGCGCTCCATTACAACAGGATAAGCGCTTTATGCAAATAGGCGGTGCCGCCTTAACGATGAATTGATAATGGTACTGATAAAAGTGATGATGGAGGTGAACGATGATCAAACCAAAAGCTATAAAAGAATGAGTAGTGGAACAGTCAGAGAGCTCAGTATATGACGGATAGAACCAGTACTGTCTCAACAAACACCGAATTAGAAGAAAATTGATAAGTTGCTGTTATGACGCTAGAAGATAAAAACTACGCCCAGGCAGATGTTATTCTGTCGCACTCCGAAGAATCTAGTTTCTCGGGCAAAGAAGAATCACGGTGGAGACGTTTCTTGAATGTGCTGGAAGTGCACAAGACAACTCGTCATGAAACCCTTAGAGAAACATTCTTATACAACCACGATTTGAAACCCGTGGAAGAAGCTCGTCGTAAATGGTCGTGGTTCAACTACGTGTACTTTTGGATTGCGGATTGTTTCAACATCAACACATGGCAAGTCGCAGCTACTGGTTTGCAGCTGGGGTTGAAGTGGTGGGAAACCTGGTTGACTGTATGGATTGGTTACTCTATTGTTGGAATACTTGTCGTTGGTACCGCCCGTATCGGTAGCATGTATCACATTTCTTTCCCGATCACTGCTAGAGCGTCTTTTGGGATTTTCTTTTCCCTGTGGCCAGTCCTCAACCGTGTAGTGATGGCTATTGTGTGGTACTCCGTTCAGTCGTGGATTGCTATGACTCCCGTTTCTCTGATGCTGAAAAGTATCTTTGGTTACGATTTACCAGACCGTATCCCAGACCACATTAGCGGACCCAACGCCACAACTTATGAATTCATGTGCTTTTTCATATTCTGGGTTTGTCAACTGCCTTTTGTCTATGTGCACCCTCACCAGATCAGACATTTGTTCACAGTTAAAGCGGCGTTGGTCCCATTTGCTGCATTTGGCTTCCTGATCTGGGCGTTGAAGAAATCCCACGGTAAGATGGCGCTGGACGCGTTGATCGAAGGTCCCGGGTTAACTTCCAACGAACGTGGATGGGCATGGATGCGTGCCATCATGGCATCGATCGCCAACTTTGCAACTTTGATCGTCAACGCTCCCGATTTCTCCCGTTTCTCGAAAACCAAAATGTCTGCCACATGGTCGCAAGGCTTGTCCATTCCCTTCTTTTTTTCAGTAACTTCCTTGATTGGTATTATTGTAACTGCTTCCGCCTATACCGTTTATAACGTCAACTATTGGTCTCCCTTGGATGTATTGGACAGATTTTTGGGTGATGGTTTCACCAAAGGAGAACGTGCTGGCGCTTTCTTGATTTCGTTTGTATTTGCTATTGCTCAACTGGGTACAAACATCAGTGCGAATTCTTTGTCTGCAGGTACAGATATGACAGCACTTCTCCCCAAATTTATCAACATTAGACGTGGTGGATTTATTTGTGCCATCTTAGCTCTGTGTATCTGTCCATGGAACTTAATGTCCAGTTCAAACAAGTTCACGATGGCTCTAAGTGCCTATGCCATTTTCCTAAGTTGTATCGCTGGTGTTATGACTGCTGATTATTACATCGTAAGAAGAGGTAAGCTTAACCTTCTCCACTTATACTGTGCCGATCCTGCTATTTCAGACTACATGTACGGAAACAAATATGGGACCAACTGGAGAGCACTATGTGCCTACTTGGCAGGTATTCTACCTAACATTACTGGTTTCGTCGGTGCCGTTGGTGACAACCTTCACGTTCCATCTGGCGCTACATACCTGTACTACTTGAACTATCTCGTGGGTTATTCAGTCTCCGTCGTAATTTATGTGATACTGTGCTATTTCTTCCCGGTTCCAAACGCCCCAGTATCCAACTGTTTGAAGAAATCTGAGTGGCTCGAAACTTTCGATGAAGTCGAGTTCTTCGAAGAGGAAAGAGAAGCTTTCTTGTCTGAGAACAATATCGGAGTTGTCTCATCTCATCTAGGCGAAGAGGTCGTTGAAGAAATATCTTCAGCTTTTGCCTTTGGAAGCAGAAAGTCTCAAGCTATATGAACTATATATTTGCTTTACTATGTTTGTACTCTTTTGAATTATGTATTTACTACTATTGTAGCCCTAATCTGCGGTAAGCTGTTTTTTGACATGATCAGGCCTAAAAATTGAAAATTTTTTTTTGAAATAAAAGGCAAACTTTTATTCCTCTCTTCCATCAATTACAACAACTTGTAGTAGATCTGTAGATTCCATTTTATGAAAACCAAGACTACAAGAGGAACAGGTGTTCCTCGTAGAAGAGAGATCAAGATAAGATTCGTGCTTTAAACCATAGTGATGACACGCTGTCGCCCCAAACGGACTTCAAAAGAATGACCGATTCGACTTCAATAGCCAAACACACTGAAAATTCTGATTATGGTACATCCAATTAAAGTCACGTTTTGTCTTGAACTGTCTTCTATTGACAGAAGTCTTGAATACTTTTGCTTAATGATGATCAATTAACGACAAATTTCATGCTAATCATGATTGCAAGCGAGGTTTTGCTTCACTTGTAGAAGATTAGAAAACGATAATTACTGAAAGTTGCAAAGAGATTTATCACGATGCTTGTTTATTTAATGACTTGTTTAGTTCTTCAAAGCTTCTTGTAGAGACAGTAGTTTTCTTTACTTAACACTAAGGAGTGTTTGCAAGCTTCACTACATTCTTGAGAAGTGTTAGTCTTGCAAAGGAGTATGCAACATACTGTGGACAGTAACTTGAGACTGCAATCATATTTAAAATTAAAAAAAAAAAATGTTGTATGATGCAAGTTGATCTTTTGCGTGTTGTAAACACTACAAATAATGGAGGTAAAGACAGAGAACATCCCGCCTGAGTTCTTAATCATCTTCCCAGTACCGCAGAGGGCCATCGCGCTTCTTATAGCTGGTCTATGGTTATGGCTATGGCAGATAACCATTCTATCAAAACGATATGGTATCGACTTAACGAAATTGGTGCCCTCAAACGATCCTTACGTTATTAGGCCTCGAACTTCTGCATCTACTCTGATTGAGTCTACTCGAAAATGCGCAATCCGAGTAACGAAGTTTATACTTCCTTGGCAAATTGTTACGTCCTTTCTCTTGAGGAAAGCACTTAACGACCCTTATGGAATCCCTGCGTGGCTTATTTGCCTCATCAACATTTCGCCTCTCTGCCAGCTAGTCACTGTTTTCGCCATACTTTTCTCATGCTCGCCAATGTTAGGTCGATGTGCCAAAGGCATGCTCTCTTTCGGTAATATTGAACCTAGACCTCTAAGAACTAACTACATTTTGTTGTCCGACACCTTAACTTCCTACAGCAAGCCCATAATCGATTACGGTTTGTATTTGTGTCATCTACTGATAGATCCTGTGAGCACCAACTGCCTCGTCTCGAAAAGTCCTATAGGCGTTGCCTTGAACTTAGATATAATCATCGGTGTCATGCCCGCTTCTATCAGATTTTGCCAATGTTTGAGAGAGTGGTATCGCTCTACATCCTCATCGGAATCGCAGAGTTCATTATTCAATGCTTTGAAATATGCTTCCAATTTCCCGATTTTGATTTGTACTGTGATGACCAGAGTTAATTCCGAGAAATCACCTGATGTGAGCATATACTGGTTTATGTTTTTCCAATCGGCATATTCTTTCTGGTGGGATCTAACCATGGATTGGAATTTGGGATTCTTAAACTTCAGCTGGTCAGGAATGGCACGCAATGAGCTACTAAGAAAGCACAGAGTATTTCCTTCAATTGCATATTATCTCTGCGCCGTTTTCAACTTCTTCATAAGATTTTTTTGGTTGTGGGAGCTGTTTGCCGGAAGAACTGTCTTCGAAGGTGAGGCCAACTTCTTTTTCCTTCAGGTGCTTGAAGTCTTGAGACGGTGGGTGTGGATATTCTTGAGAGTTGAAGCGGAAGCTTCAGAACTTGGAAATCCTGAAAAATCTCAAGATTGAGAAGATTAGGCCACAGAAAATCTTGCATCTACAATTCATTTATTACTCTAACTACCTAAATTTACATTGTTTATAGTAACAGTAACCCCTACCTTCTACGTTTGTTGGATTCTGCTTTTCTTTGATTTTGCCTTCTCTCTGCCTTAGTCAAATATCTGAACTTCTTTTTCTTTTTAGGTTTCTCGTCCATACCCAAAAACTTGGCATACTTCTTTGCACGTTCGATGCTCTCGTCAAGTACCATTTTCGAGCGATCCAGCTTAACATTGTTGACCTTTGCTAAATACTCAAAGTTGTCATTAGGCTCAAGTGGTTCAATGTCCACATGCGTTTCGTCTTCGTAAATTTGTTCCGATTTCTTCAATATTGGTTTAACCTCTTTGTCATCTTCATCCTCTGCTTCGGAAAACCCTTGCCATGATTCTACCTCCTCCGAGATATTTTCGTCCTCCTTTTTCTCAACCTTTTCGTCCTCCTCTTCCTCTTCACTTTCCTCTCCACTACCGATGTAGTCCCCTACATCTTTCATAGATTCTTTGAATTTCCTCAGCTGTTCCTCGGACTCCTTCTTACGCTGTTCACGTGTCGTCTTTCTTGCTTCAATCTTGGCTTGACGGTCCTGCTCCTTGGAAAATTCCTGAGCCTTCTTCTGTCTCTGTAGCTTACGCTTGTGAAATCCTGTCAAATATTCTAGACGAGAGTCCTTGTCGAATGTGACCTCAACGGCACCGAACTTTTTAGATTGTTTATTAGCATAGTTCTTACCTTGCGTAAGAATGTCTCTATTGGTACGGGGTGCCATTTTATGGGGTTTCTAATGCTGGCGGAGCTTCGATGATCTAGATGAGATGAGCTCTCGTGAAAATTTTCATGTCGACCTTAAGCGTAAATTGAAAACTATTCCCGGAGGAAGAAGGCGGAAGGAAAAAGATGAATTCTTTACAGAGAAAGGAATGTACTCTAGTAATGTATCGAAATGATTGAGTTGATTTATACTTGAGCCAGAACGATTATGGCCTGCTTGCGTTTCTTATAATCAATAACCTGTAATTAACTGCGTCCTTGTATTTACGACATACCTTATGTGAAATTAAGAAACTGATGGCATAAAGCTTATTATTAAAGCTGAGTTTAGTGATAGAACGGACTCTTGCTCAGAGCATAGAGGGATGTTAATGAACTGACCACATCTTCTTCCATTGATCATGCACTACGAGGTGGGGTTCATGTAGTAATATATTTATATATATGCACATCTATCATTTCAAATTGAAAAGTACCACGCTGTCTACAATTCTGTTACACATAATTCCCAGCATGGCACCACAACAAAATGCGCGCAGTGGTATCGAAAACAATGGGCCTATGCAAATGCTATCTCAAATTCCTCCAATTACTCGCTCATTACTCTCGGGAATTGTCATTTTGACCGTTCTAAATCGTATTAATATTCTGCCCACTCAATTCCTTATATTCTCTGGTTATCATACGTTTATGAAACTTCAGCTTTGGAGAATGTATACCAGCTGTTTTTTGCTTCCAAACCAGGCAATGCCAGCATTAATTGAAATGTATAACGTGTATGCACGTTCATCACAATTAGAGTTAAACCACTTTCACAACAGGAAAGTGGATTACCTGTTTTACTTGACATTCAGCATTCTGACCATCGTGCTCAGTGTGGTGCTTTTGCAGATTCAAAGTGCATTCAATTTTACTCCAGGGTTCCTGCAGATACAAAACGTTGTCAACCTGTCCAGTGGATTCGTGGGGTGTCTGACCTACACCTGGAGTGTGGATAACAGAAACACGAGAGTGATGTTTTATGGGCTTTTTCCAATTTGGGGCAAGTACTTTCCACTGATCCAGCTGTTCATCTCCTTTTTATTCGATGATACTGGAAACGGATACTCAAACTTCTTGATCACCCTCATCGGATTTAGTACGGGCTATTTTTATTCGTGTCTGGACACCAGAAGTCTAGGTCCCGTTTATGGATACCTGACAAGCAAGCAAACTGGATATGGTTACCTAAATTCCGGTCAATTTAGAGCTCCTTGGTGGTTCGTAGGGCTCTGCGACCTAATGCTCGGAAACGGAGTTGCTCAAGACAGATATAAAGTCAATGTTTCATTTGGTGGTAAGCCAAATTATAACGGGAGGGGTCAAAGATTGGGCACAACCAGTGCTGAAGCTATGGAAAGAACCCAGTTCGCAGCTATAAGAGAAACAATTGGTAAATCTAAGAATGTTAATGCTAGTGGCTTTTTCCCTGGTCGCGGCCAGCGCGTGGGATCAAGAAAAAATGAATGATGCTTCATCATTGATTTAGAATTTAAACTAGCTTCAAGTTGCTGATTATCAAGCAAGGGCTTAATGATTAGACGTTATAACCCGAGAGCCTATACAATATCTTCTTCGGTCAACTTTGATGACCTCTGATCATTCGGGACGGACTAATGCACTCTTAGCATTAATGGAGATTGGAGATATTAAGTAAGGATAAAGTCATGACCAATTAGTGATCGGGATTCTCGAGAATAGTATAAGTACGATATAAATGTCGAACGGTACAGCAATTACTTGTATCTTAGGCTAACTATTGTGAGGTTGTATGCAGGAAAAAAGAATATTTAGGCGTATGGTTTCGACTCTCCAGAGATTTGCTTTCGAAACACAAAATGGAGAGCAGTATTTGGCTCGCAACCCGAATATATATTACCAGAACAAACGGCCCAATTTCAAAGGTATCACCTACTCCGAGCAACAGAATTTGCCGTCTTTACCTATCCCTCAACTGGATAAAACGCTGGACAAATATTTGAACACCGTAAAGCCTTTTTGTGCCACCGATGAACAATTTGAACAACAAAAGTCTCTATGCTCTGATTTCTCTCGAAAGCAGGGACCTGAGCTTCAGAATAGATTGGTTCAATTTGCGAAAGAAAAGCGTAATTGGCTATCAGAATTTTGGGATAACCAAGCCTATTTGGAATATGATGATCCAATTGTTCCTTACGTGTCGTATTTTTATGCTCATAAACCGCTACCTATCACACACAAACTTATTGAGAAGGATCCATTAATAAAGGCAACCGCGATAATTTCAACGGTGGTGAGGTTTTTGGAGGCTGTGAAGGATCAATCCTTACCCGCGGAGCATATTAAGGATGCACCATTTTGCATGAACAGTTTTCAAATGATGTTCAATAACTGTAGAATCCCTGGATCTGACGGAGATTCCAACGTATTTTACTCGTTATATGAACACAATTATATTACTGTAGCATTCAGGGGTAATTTCTACAAATTATTCACACATTCGCCCTCCGGCGAAGTATTGCGGCCTGCTGAGTTATGGCAACAGCTCTATACTATTACCAATAGTTTGAGAGGGGCAATTCAAGAAGAAAGCAACTCTGGAGTTGGGTCACTCACTTCCAGCTCACGCCAAAAATGGTCACAAACCTACACGGCCATGATGTCAAACGCGGTTTCTAGAGCCTCCTTGGAAAGCATACACAAATCTTCCTTCGTAATCTGCCTCGATCTTGATGAAAAGCCCGTTACACTCGAAGAAAAGGCTAGGTACGCATGGCATGGTGATGGAATAAATAGATTTTACGACAAGCCTCTACAATTCTTTGTGGCAGGGAACGGAAACTCTGGATTTTTGGCTGAACATTCCAAGATGGATGGAACACCCACTTTGTTTCTGAACAACTATGTTTGCAAAATATTGACCGAGCTTGATCCTGATCAATTAATATCGGATATCAGAAATTCCGTACCCGAAAGTAGGACGACACCTGAACATTTATCATTTGTCGTGACGCCTCAGATTCGGAAAGCTATCATAACTGCTCAGGAAAATTTTGAAGAGGTAACACAAGAGCATAGTTTGCGTGTGTGGCATTACGTCAAGTATGGGAAGAGTACAATCAAAAAGTTTGGATTCTCTCCGGATTCTTATATTCAGCAGGTCATCCAATTGGCAGTGTACAAGTACCTAGGTAAACAGCTCCCCACTTATGAAGCTGCCTCTACCCGGAAGTTTTTCAAAGGTCGCACTGAAACAGGAAGATCCGTGAGCCCAGAATCTGCTAAGTTTGTTTCCGAGTGGGAAAACCCCCACTCTTCTCAAACAAGTAAAGTGGCAAACTTGCGTCATTCTGCAAAGTCACATTCTGCTTATCTGAAGATGGCGGCTGAAGGCCATGGCGTAGACCGCCATTTTTTCGGCTTAAAAAACATGTTGCACAAGAATGAAACTCCTGCGGGACTACTACAAGATCCGCTTTTCCAGTACTCTTCCACATGGCTGGTGTCGACAAGCCAGCTTTCATCAGAGTACTTTGAGGGCTACGGGTGGTCTCAGGTGAACGACAACGGTTTTGGCCTAGCATACATGCTAAATAAAGACTGGATGCACATCAACATCGTCAACAAGCCTGGATCTAGTATGCTCAGTGTTCACAAGTTACATTACTATTTAACGCAAGCTGCAGATGAAATCTTTGAAGCCTTAACTAAGGAGCATGAAACAAAAGCTAAATTGTGAAAAGAATAGTTAAAACAATCCTTATATAACTTAATCATAATGACACTTGAAGATTCTAACCCAATCCCCAGGCTGTGACATCTTTGTATAGCATAATCTGTCCTACTTTAATAGTAACAAAAAATGATTTCGCCCAGGATCGAACTGGGGACGTTCTGCGTGTTAAGCAGATGCCATAACCGACTAGACCACGAAACCATGTATTTTCTTATAATATGAAAAAGTTATTTTAGATATAGTCTAATACGAAAGATCACTGCTACAAGCTATGCGCATTATTGATATTTGTTAAGGCTCTATATGTAAGGCAACTATTGTAGAACAGACAACTACGATACAGGACTAAGCTGACCAGGGCTACTATGGGATTCGTGGAGGAGATAAATCGGAAGACCTATAATCCTGATGTGTACTATACAAGTATAAACTCACTCAAACCAAGTAGTAGGAACAGAATAACAAAGACCACATCAGCTGCGGGAATACGTAATAACAAGAGAGTTAACTACTCATTGACAGATCTGGAAGCAAAAATATACACGCAACAAGCTGGTCAGGATGAGAGCTCGTCATCATCAAATCCCACTGTAACGTCTGCAAACACTGTGCTTGACCGCCATTCCCAGCAGGAACTGCTCAAATCGAAAAGAAGATTTATGGAACTCGACTGCGAAAACTTCCAGGATGTTAAAGATGTCTCCTATTTGATGAGCGGTATAACAGGTATCAATAAAGATCGAATTGAAACAACAAGTTCAGACGCCGCAGCGGCTGGATCGACAGCATCAAACGTTAACCGCCCGAATAGAAACAAATTTGAACTACCCAAGAATATTAACATGATGTACAGGTCAACCAAACCGCCTTCTGCTAAGAAAAAAAATACCAACAGAATAGTCGCATTGAAGAAAGTTCTTTCCTCCCGTAGAACGCTGACAAGTTACTTGGACACTCTAGATCAGATGAGCCGCAGCATCATATACAACAACGTCTACAATAAGAAATACTTCAAAGTACTTCCTGTCATCACAGTCTGTTCTATTTGCGGTGGATATAAAAGTATTTCCAGTTGTGTTCGATGTGGTAATAAAATATGCAGTCTGCGATGCTTTAATCTACACAATGATACCAGATGCACAATGTGAGAGAAGTTCTACTACTCCCCTCCATATCTTCAGGCTTGAATCATAACAGCTGTATTAAAGATGAAATCGCTGTCGTAAACTTTTGTCGTATAAAATGAGACGTGGCAGGTTATGAAATTTGGAAACTTTGTTGATCGAGATGAGGCTCAACTCTTCTCTGCTCCAATAGGACCGCAAAGGTTGTCCCAACTATTCAATAACTGTCGATACTAGTAGAGAGTGTTTCTAGAACAAATTTCATTCAAGCATGCCAGAATCCGAGTACGACTCCACTATCAGCGAGGAAAGCGGCGTTCCTCTGCACCCACATAATGAAGACATTGGTGTTTTGATAGATGGGAAGGTGTATCCGCTCATAACGAAAAATCCTTTGAACGAGATAGCAGAAACATCTTTATGTCTGGGTATGCTTCTCGGTGGGGCCATTTGTTTGCTCCCTTACATCACATTCAAAAATTTCAACTTCTACCTAATTTCACTAGCCACTTTTCATTTTCTCGAATTCTACTCTACAGCAAGATTCAATCCAGGGAAAGTTACATCTGAATCCTTTTTGATAAACAATGGCAGGGGTTACATCATTTCACATATCCTTGCCACTCTTGAATCATTAATCGAGTGTCTACTCTTTCCGAAATGGAAATCGACTACTTACTCTCTGTCACATATAATAATTGTGACATTTGGTATCATATTGATAATCTTTGGGCAGTTTGTGCGAACTTCCGCAATGGTGACTGCCGGGAAGTCATTTTCTCATTACGTTAAAACGAAAAGAAACTCCGATCATGAATTAATAACCACCGGAATCTATGCTTGGAGTAGGCACCCTAGTTATGCGGGGTTTTTCTGGTGGGCTCTTGGCACTCAAATGTGTCTTCTAAATGTGTGCTCTTTTTTCGTTTTTCTCCTTGTGTTATGGAAATTCTTCCATGAGCGGATCAAATTCGAAGAAAGGTTCCTTATGGAGTTTTTCGGTGAAAAATATGTAAACTACAAAAGAAACGTACGTGTCGGAATCCCATTCATTTCATAATAAACATCAACTTAATATCACTTACAAATTTTTGCAAATTTACATGTCCCAAAACTTGAGCAGCTTTCATTCGCGAGCCTCGGGAATTACTATTACATTCCTATCTTAAGTATCTAATCATCTGAAGTCAAGTCAATGAAATCCTGCTCGTTGGCCTTCGATGATGCTAAAACAGGTGGTGAACCAGCGACATTTGTTGAGATTTCTTGTGATGATGAAGCATTGTTATTACTATCTATGCCTTGTGATATTTGTGATGCATTTTTATTCGCCGTTCCGCTCGAAATATGCCTTTTAAGGGGCAGCATATTCATGTATGGCTTCCTGGGTATAAACGGCGAGACCAGAGGTTTCTTGTTTCTTGAATTGAGCGCTACGCTCGGTGGTAAATTGGGTGGTATGCCCGATGGAAAAGGTAACATAACATTTGCCTTACCATTAATAGCATTAGGAACAGGCGGCAGGGGAGGGCGTTGATTTGAGTCCACTGCTATCGGTGGCAATACAGGCGGTACGTTATGGAATTGCTGAGGTGCCCTTGTATCTGATGGCGATACGGGACCTACATTTTCAGTTGAATTTGAAACATTGCTTATGGGTGCTTGGTATAAATTGTTGCCACTCTGAGCAGCTAGAAAGAGTTCTTCACTACTTGTGCTGTCAGTTCTGGATTGGTTTCCATTGGTCATGTTATTAGTTACGTCGTTCGAAGAAGTTCCAACAGATGTACCATTGGATGCTTCTCGTGGTTGTATGCTCAGCACGCTTGTATTGCCACCAATACCTAACAAGCTTTCAGAAGCTCTCGGCTGATTTGAAAATGTCTCATTTAGTGGGGGTAGCCGGTTGTGTTGTGAAGTCACTACAGAGCCTGAATTAAAAGGATCTAAAGAATGAACGACATGTGCCGAACTTCTATCCCCAAGTTGAGCAGAATTAGATCCGTTGTTAGGCGTATAAAGCAATGGTATATTCATTTCACCAAACATGCCGGTAGATGGCGAACCGTTTCCAGGGCTAGGAGAGCCTTGAATCCCCCCCTGCGATCTTTCGTTATTGTTTAACGGTGTCTTTCCAAGCACATTCGGTATTTGATGATGGCGTTGTATGAAAGCGGCACTATCATGTCCAGAATTATCACTAGGAGAATCCGCAGGACCACCAGTAGGCGTTCCTTCAATGCTTTTAGGATCCAATGTTCTATGAGGTGCCTCAGGATGAGCATCCATGTAAGCATTAAAGATACTTGACAGCGAGTCTTGATCATGTGGAATGCCTACTTGAGATACTGGTGGCAAGCGAGGGCCTCTTGAGCTTTGCGCAAGTGTCGATGCAGCTGTGAATGCCGATGTCAGCGGTGTTATGCGTTGTTCAGACATGTCGTCAGCCTCCTCATCACTATCCAGAGAAATAATCATAGGCTCAGCCTGTTGAGCTCTTCTGCGGGGGCCCACTACTTCATCATCGCTGTCCTCGGTAACAAATTTTTCCCCACTATGTATGTCTTCTGAATTTTCCTTTTTGACTTGAGATTTCGCAGGTTGCGGAACAGGAGCTGGCGTCTCATCTTCATGTTTCGGAACCCACGAGCCATCAGATGATATTTCTACTTGCTCGACGTCGTCATCGCAAGCTTTGATGATATCATCGACGAACTCGCACAGAGCTAAATCCTGAATTTTAATCTTTTTTTGACACACAGGACATTGCCAAGTAGGAATTTGCTGTTGAGCCTGAATGAACCAAAGTGCGTCGAAGCATTGTAAGTGCCGGCAATGGACAGATTTAGCTGGATATTTCATACGACAATACGAAATTGGGCATTGTAAAGTCATAACAGTGGATGTGGTTACTAAGTCATCATCTTCATCCTCATTTAAAGTTTCCTTTAGATATTGAAGCGTAGCTGGTATAACAATCTTAGGATGTTTAAGCACCTTTTCAACAAGTTTTTCTGGAGTTATGATTTCCACAATGTAGCAATATATCAGATAGTCATCCTTAGTAAAGGCGTAAATAAGTTGTAAGTGATTCTCGCCTCCTGCTTGTTTTAGATAGGGTGTGAGGTTTGCAGGTTTCGCCGTACCAAGCTTATTTTTAAGCCCACGAACATTGTCTTTTATCTGCACATCGTTGAACCTTATTTCATTTGGATGAGGGAATTGAATGGGAGCTTCGCCTTGTGGTTCTAATGGATTTAATACACCACTAAACAAGAATAACCGAAATTGTGGTCCCCTTTGTAAAACTTCAATCTCACTCTGATTTAAAATAAACTTGTAAGTGCACACCCCTCTACCGGTGTTTTTCATAGCTATCCGGGGCGAACCGTTGACCATCCTTCTGAGACGATAAAAGGGTGATTCACCAAACTGAAGAGTTGCACGACTTTGTGACGGCGATTGCGCAGGCTTACTGGCTAAAGGATTGTTAATCAATATACTGGGAGGTTGATGGCCAGTTGCGACTGGATGACGATATGCGCCTGTTTTCAAGCTTTGCCAAATTGATTCATAAGTGGGCATCGGTTCACTTTGCTGAGCTTTCCCTATTAATATGTGCACGGCTTTCGGCCTCCATGGATCAATACAACCGACTCGACAAGAGTTCCTCAAATATGTACGTAATCGATCTTGTAAATCTGCCTTTCTGCCGCTAAGTGTAAGCCCAATGGAACGTGCGACTGACTTCAGCTCAGCGACCTTAAGTCGTATCATTTCCTGTATACAGTCTTCGATCTCTTGATGAAGACCACCCGATGGTACCACCATGATTATTTTTCACTATTAGAGCTACCACTAGCCTACTCTGTCCCGTTCAGCGCTTTTCAATGGTATGTGATTAGAAACCTATTCGTAGCTGGATTGACTTCCATCAACATTACCATAATCACAATATACGAATATCTTATTTCACTAAAGCAGATTACTCTTTATATATAAAATATTCGTTATTGATTTTAAGATGCTCGAAGCGTCGGTAGATCCAAGTAGTTCATCTCATTTACTCGTCTTAATTCACTACGAAAGGCTATGCAGATTTCAAGTTTACCTTAATAATTTTGTCCGCTACATGAAAAAAAAATAAATTATCAAAAGTGGAAGAGAGTCATCTGCTAAATTATTATCTAAAAGAACAATCATGGCACCTAGAGTTACTGTTCTAATCTCGGGTTCGGGATCCAATTTACAAGCTCTGATCGATGCGAAGTCAAGAGGTGAGCTAGATTGCGATATTGTACGTGTGATTTCCTCCAGTAAAAAAGCTTACGGTCTCGATAGAGCTGCAAATCATGGTATTGCATCAACAG
Organism: Lachancea cidri; assembly: GCA_030569995.1. NCBI lineage: Eukaryota > Fungi > Ascomycota > Saccharomycetes > Saccharomycetales > Saccharomycetaceae > Lachancea > Lachancea cidri. Next base: position 21,523 of record JAJLUF010000079.1, read on the forward strand.
TGCACTCTCTTTACAAGTATACCAAGGGGTTAACAAAAGAGGATAAGACTGGGCGTGATAATGCGAGAAAACAGTACGAAATAGACCTAGCATCAGTCGTTATGCAGGATAAACCAAATTTAGTAGTTTGTGCTGGCTGGCTTCTGATATTGGGAAGTGAATTCCTGAAACGTATACAGCCTATCCCAATTATCAACTTGCATCCCGCGCTTCCAGGTGCTTTTGATGGCACAACTCATGCAATTGAAATGGCTTGGCAAAAGTGCCAACAAGAGGGACGTCCATTGACTGCTGGGTGTATGGTTCATCTAGTTATCGAGGAGGTTGATAGAGGCGAACCATTGATCATTAAAGAGCTGCAAATTGTTCCAGGCCAAGAGACGTTGGAACAGTATGAGCAAAGGGTCCATGCATCTGAGCATGTCGCCATCGTTGAAGGCACAAAGAAAGTGCTGCAACAAGTCATCATCGACAAAAACTAAGCTTTGTATGAACTGTACATATATATCGGTTTGCAGGTTTGGTAAATAACAGATTTAAGCCTCTAATTCGATATCTACCACCTGCTCTTCGACTTGACATATATCTAATACCCGCTCGCTCAAGACACCAGTAGTACCACGAGCAAATCTGTAACTCTGTTGTTTAGGTTCTCTCTTGTTTGGAGTTCTGTAATTTCTTAGATACTGTGCGTCTTTACCAATTTCCATGACACATACGTCCACATTCGAACCAGAACCCAAATCATTCCAAATACCTGCCTCGATTGCATCCGATGCTAGTTCAATTGCCTCTTCACGAGTCATACCCTGCGTCCATTTGGACTCAAGAACGGCCATAGCGGCTAGAGACCCAGATCCCAGACTTTGGTAGTAGCCAACATCAGTCGACCCATGTGCATGAATCGAAAACAAGTGAGCTCCCGTAGGATCAACACCTGCAACGATTAAATACGCACCCACATGACCTTGATATTTGAATAGATGTTGTTTCAACATCTGCAGCGCAGATACAACTCGTGGTTCTCTACCTGTGTATAGCGAATGCAACTCAAGATTCGAGCCGATTAGTTTCGTCACTTCTTCTGTATCGGCAGCGGTACCCGCACCAGCACACCAGATTTTTGATGCCATCTTGTGCAATTTAGCACAGTTCTTGTTTGCTACAATAGGACCCTGTGTCGATCTTGTGTCTGCTGCAATTACTACACCTCCCTCATACTTCAATCCAACAATTGTGGTACCTGTAGATGTTGCCTGAGCTTGAGTATGTGTGCGAGAGGTGATAAACTGATTCCTTTGGTAGTTTTCAAACGAAAGACCAGCCATTATCGCTATTTGTCTTATTTCAATCTGTCGGGTGGCAAACATCTTTGAATAGAATCTTTAAAATAGTGATTACAGTGATCTTGACGTATGTGGTGATATTTAATTTTCATCTGATAGTTAGCCACTCTATAGGTCCTTGGAATCTATCCAGTAGTTTTAACAGGTTTCGGAATTTAGAGGAGTATCGATTGTGCTAGCAAGATATATTTCTTTCGCTCCGTTTCGCTGTAACATTATTTTGTGTGATAATCAGTTTTGGAACTTGAACAAAGTTCTTGACACATTTAGATTGACAACAAAAGAATCACGTTCAAGTATGATAGAGAACTATTCGTTGGTAGGGCCAGCAAAGATTCGAACACTAGTTGTACCCATTGGACAATGGAGGCGAAAAGATTTTCTTGAAACTGTGGAACAGTTTCAAAAACGGTTTGATATTAGGTTAGTCGACATAACACCGTTTGACGATGCTACGTTTAATCCGCAAGGATTTCCACAGGGCAGACTCATGTTTGACTTTCGCACAAGCCATATGGAAGACGATCACATGCTTTTTCTACATGATTTCGAACCTTACAGAAAGACATTCGTCATCATTGGGCTAGTGAATAAAGAACTCAAGGGAGACGTGCTTGAGACATTACAGAAGAAGTATCCAGACGCCATTTCGCATAATCTAATTTATTTCGAGACAAAAGCCTCTCCTTCAAAGTACGTCTTTAATTTTTCTGGTTCATCCATCGAAACAATCATTTGCGACATAGGCAGAAACTTTCTGGAGGCATTAAGCCACTACTATTCGTCTTATAAACATGTCACACTTCGATCTCCGGGTGCAATCGGTGGAAACCCCATATTGAAGACAACATTAACGCGCCAACCTGCCACAACCTCTGCATCCCCATCATCAAGGAAAATTTCTGCTATCGAACCTCCCACAACCTCTGGAATTGGAAGGAGCTCATCTATAAAGTCTCTGGGACGAATCACGGCGTCACCAGATCATCAGCGTTCCAAAGCTCGACAGGCAAAGATCTTGGGTAATTTTCAGCTCTTAGCCGGTAGGTACATGGACGCATTGCATAGTTTTTCAGAAGCTGCATCAACCTTATACAAACATCATGATTACATTTGGCTAGGCAATGCATTGGAAGGATTGTCGATCTCGATTGTTTTGTTAACATACCTTCAAGCACCCTTTCAGGTACCCCAAATCGTTACATTTTTATGTCAATTGAAGGGGACTAGTCAATCAGTCTCGACAACTCCACCTCCTGGAAGAGATAGCTTTTCAGGAACACCTGTACAATCCCCGCGTAACTCCTTGAGCTCTTTCTCAACCCGAGGACGCATCTTAGATGCTCAAGATGTTCTCATACCATCAGTAATCAAATCTCTCAGTGAACGTGTCTTATTCTTTTACGAACTGAGCCTTTCGCATAATACTGAGTACACACCACAACTAGTTTATTGTGAACATATATTACGCATGTTGCAGTTTATGACATCCTGCCATCTAAGCCATGGTTTTGATCAACAGGTCCTCAAGCATATTGTGTTAAACGTACCATTCGAAGAAAATAAAGAGCTTAACTGCTCTCTCGATTTAGAGCCTTTCTCGAAGTTGGAAATATACCAGTTTTCGAACAAGCTTTTTGAATTACAGCTCAAAGAAATGGATATCATTTCTCAGGTCAAGATTTACACAAGTCTTGCATCTGTCTACGAAAGTCTGAAACTTCACAGGAAGAGGTGCTTTATTCTACGCATACTTTTTGTCAGCCTAATGTCTAATCTCAATAAAGAAGAGATTAATGCTAACTGGAAAAATCATTACGGTATTATGATCAACGCCCTTTTACATACGTACGGCATTGATAGGACGCCTGAAACGTCCATCCTTGACGCTGCTAACTGCTCTTGGGTAACCTTGCAAAAGAGTATTTTAATGCTTTGCGTCTCAATGGCATCTAAGGACTGTGATACAGGGAAAATGAGAGAATTCTCTTTATTACTCCTCAAAAGATATTCTCACGTTCTCACGCAAGCGGAAGAAATTCGCTTGTTAAAGGAATTCATATTACCTTCAATTTCTAAGCCGCCAACTATCGAATATTGGGATCCCTTCTTGGTGAGAAACCTTCAAATCATGCAATTAGATGTAAACAAAGAGATGCCCCAAGAGAAAAGAATTTCTTCCTCAAAAACAAGCAAAAGTCCATCTGAATCCCCGGTTTTTAATCCGTTCAGACAGATATCTTCTAAAAGTATTATCGATTTGTCCAAAAGTAAAGCTAGGAACGAAAGTTTCTTACGCGGCGAAACTGCGGAATTAATCTTGACTCTCCAGAACCCATTCAAGTTTAGTTTAGAGATAACTTCCTTGTCCTTCGTTGCAGAAGATGAACAAGTTGTGAGTTTCCTCAAAGACGTCATGTCTACAGAACTTCCTTTCATTGTCCCTAGCAACTCGTTGAGATCAATTCACTTACCTGTGGTATTTATGGAAGAAACAAAGGATAAAGCGCATAAAATCGAATGTATGAGAGTTGGTCTTTTTGGGTTACCCCCTCAGACTATGAGAATAGTGGCATCAGAAAAATACCAATCAGATGAACAAGAAAACTTCGGCAACGAGAGATGTGTTTATGGTGCCTTTCAGTTCCGCGTTATTCCAGAAGGACCCGAATTGGAGTTTGTCTCTAGCTCGCTTAATGATAATACATGCATGATGCTTGATGGTACCAAAAAGGTCTTCAGTTTTATAGTAAGAAACAGTTCTTTGAGCTGCTCGGCAAATTACTTGGCTCTTTCACATATAACAAGTGTCGAAAAGGCACTCAAAACTGACTATTGGAAAAAGCTACCTTTGGATGACTTGTATGAAATTGAGACCCAAATGAGATGGTTGCAACTAAAGTGTATAACGTTCAACCAACCACCGCAAACAATCCTACCTAACAGTTCCGTCGAAATTCAAGTTGAAGTTGACATGACCGGGGCACCTTTCCAATTCACTGGATTTGAAATACTGCTAGAGTATGGAATGAAACGGGATACAAATTCTGACGTATTGTACACTAAGATTTTACGTGTACCTTTTGATATAACTTTGAAGAGAAGCATCGAAGTTCCCAATATGGATGTCATTCCTTTAACAGAGACTTTCGCAGTTGATGACGATGCTCTTGATTGTACAACCTATCTAATGGATAAGGTTAATGAGAGTGGTGAGCAAATATCAGATTACGCATTGATGTTGCTTGATATCAGGAATTCATGGCTTCACGATGTTTCTCTGATGATCGAATATGACGACTTCTTCGGAAGCCCAGTGACTATTGAATCCAAACACACAACAAGAATCGTAGTTCCCGTCAAGCGTTTCCTACCAACATCAAACTTGAAGAATAAAGAAATACCCCAACTAGTGACCGGCCGGCAATTTGTAAATAGTGGCATTACCAGAGATCAAACAGCAGACATGCGTGAGAAGTTTTGGTGCAGGGAGGCTATCCTAGATAAGCTCTCTTGTAAGTGGAAGCTACATGATGCTTTGAATACAACAGGGTCAGTTGATTTCCGTCAGTTCTTAGAGAAAATCGACACGCGCACTTTGGATATATTATATCCACACAGAGGAGCCTCCTACGGAGTAGCGCTTTCAGTGTGTAAAGAAGTTGTGAAGGTGGGCGAAGCTTTGCCAGTCAAAGCTTCCATATCTGTCAATGCTCGTCACACTGATGATGAACCGTTATCCATAGTTTTTCTGCTTTTTAATCGCAGGACCGGCAAGCCGATTCCAAAATCAAGTAGTACTTTGCTCTACAATGGGAAACTCTCAAGGCAAGTCAGACCCAAGCATAACCATATCACTATTCTAGAGCTACTGCCACTTGAAAGGGGAGAATACGAGGTTGCTTGTTGCTTGAATTCATCTCAATTCAACGATGTCCCACTGTATTTCCGTGTTCAGTGACTTTTTACAGCATCGAAATTCGAAAATTTTTAAAAAGAATATAGCCAATTAATTGTAGATAGATTTGACAATATTTCAGTTTAATATAGGAGTGGATATATAAAAATGGGGAAAGGCGCTGCGAAGTACGGTTTCAAAAGTGGTATTCTGCCCACAGCCCGCTCGATACTCAAATATCCAACCGTCAAGCGACAATCAATAATTGACAAGGTTAAAGCACCAGAACCAAAGGGTATTGACGGAGTAGGATATGCTAGCAATATAACACACCCCAAAGGTTCACACAGAGACCCCCCTACTGTTAAATTTGTTGATGTAGATGAACTTATTGCCAATACTGTAGCCAAACCTCAAAATGTTGCAATTGCGAGAACTCCTCTTCAAGAAGCAAAACAACAAAAGGCTGAATTGCGGAGAAAGTACCTCTCAGAAGCTTTCAAAAATGAAGAGGAACGCTTACTCGAACAGGAGCATAATCTGAAGTTGAAGCAGGAAAAACTGGACGAAGAAAGACAAAAGGAACTTGCTGTACTAAACGAATCGCGTTCAAGTGATCTAACAATTCCTACACTGCAGGGTATGTTGAATATGCCCTTAATGAGACAAAGAACTCCAGAAGAGACTGAATTTATGAAGCTGAAACGGAAGCATAACAGAGAAGTGCTTCGATTAAGAGCTAGCGAACGTAAATTGGAAGACCTATTAAGGTTGTACTACGTGACTGATGAGTTCATCGTTTCTGAAAAAGACTTTTTGAAGAAGATTGATGAAGTGTTTGCTAGCGAATCTTCAGAGGCCCTTAGAACGAAGCTCAGCGTTGGTGCATCAAGACCCAAGAGTAGAAACGAAAAGAACATCGGTGATGCCTTATTTGGCTCCATTGGTGGCGGTGACCATATTGGAGTACCACTTGTAAAAGAGTTTTTATCAGGAGAAATGAAAGCGTTCGCCGATGATGTTGAGGCGAAGAGCAAGGCTCTGTTAGAACAAAAGAAGAACGATATGGAAACTATTTTGTAATGTAAATACTAAAACACATGCTTTGTATATAGCCA